>VFFE01009212.1:4307501-4353328 GCA_008921705.1 Burhinus oedicnemus | reverse complement strand
AGGTGGCAATCCCGGCTGTGCGCTCGTCAGGCTGTTTTAGGTAGCATCTATGAGTTAAGAAAAAGCTGCGGATAGATGAGACCCTAGGATTTGTGCAGCAGAAAACATCCTTGGACTGCGCTTGACAGAAGGGAGTTGTGCTGTTGGATAGCTCTTCTTAGTCCCCTTCTGCTTAGACTTTGATGTGATTGCTGTGAAGGAACAGTGTTTTGTCTCTCAGGCAGGAGCCTCCAGTCTCTTACATGGCCTAGTTAAGCTTCCATGACTTGAAGAGCTTCCCTGAAGCTTTCCATTGTGTCACACCGCTGAAAAGGGGAGCCAGCCTGAGTCCCTTCACAGTAGTCCTGTCTGGGTGTGCTGCAGGTATTCACCTCTGTGTCAGCTTGGTGAGTACAGAAGGGTCTCCTGGTGGGTGATAGTGTGCTACTGGTTGGTGTTGAACCATCAAAATCTGAGATTGAGTCTTTGCTTTGGTCTAGAAACTGCTGCTTACGTTCAAGAAAGCCACTGTTGACTCAAATGAGTCCTGATAAGTGTTCAGTGTGTCTGCTACCTTCCATGAGCCCCAAAGTTTAAAATAAAAACCTCAAACAAGCCTTAAGTCCAGCTAATATACTGGATAGAGGGGACTGGTCAGACTTCTGCAGGACAGAGCATCAGCTGATATCCACTGACTCCTCAGTACACCTACAACAGTTAGCCCCATCTAGGACTGTAGCAGTGTACCATCTTCTCAAAGGCGTCTCACCTGCATCTCTCTCAGGCAAGCTGCAGGAGACCTCAGGGAAATTGTTAGCTACTGAAAACAGAGGGACAAGATTCTTCCTCTGTTCATATTTTATGATGGGTTCAGTAGCAGATCCCAAAGTTGCAATCAGTTGCAATTCTTGGGAGGATAATTTACCTGCCCCATCATCAATATCTGGAGAAAGGATAAGGGAATTCAGGTTAAATCCGGGGCTAAATGAGCAATGGCAGCAACCAGGATTGCCTCATGTCAAATACTGTCTTTTTTCCCTGCAGTGCATTGAACTAAGTAACTTCTTTTCTAGATGGTCTGTTAATGTCAGTCCATTCCCTATGCAGTTGGATGGGGTATCTGTAACTAGAGCATTTGTTTACAGTAGTTTGGTCCTGAGGTGATGCTGAGGCATCTTGTTTTGGCTGAAGATGAGCTCACTGAGGAGGTTACTGATCTCCACCTGATCTCTACCTGCCCCAGCCTCAAGCATGCAGATGTAGCTGCATAGGTGCTCGCTCTCTACTCTGATACTGTCAAAACGAGTCAGAAAAAATCATTCTACTAGAAGGAGTTGAGGGATCTGCTCGTTTTGACAGCATTGGCTTTAGGAGTGATTGCACAATCCGTCGTGCTGGCAGATCTGGTGGGAGGGCAGAGGAGCAACCAGGGACGTACTGAGAATGAACCCAGGCAAACAGAACTCACTTGCTTCTACCCGTGCAAAGACGGATGTGTGAAGGAGACAGACATGGGCTGCGAGCACACTGGGTGCTCCCTGGAGGGGGTGACAATTGCTCTGTGGTACCCAGCCATGCACTGACTCGTGTGGCCTGTGCACAGGTAGCACATC
Organism: Burhinus oedicnemus; assembly: GCA_008921705.1. Taxonomy (NCBI): domain Eukaryota; kingdom Metazoa; phylum Chordata; class Aves; order Charadriiformes; family Burhinidae; genus Burhinus; species Burhinus oedicnemus. The sequence goes on along the minus strand of VFFE01009212.1, from coordinate 4,351,736 downwards.
CATCTTCCGTAGCAGAGCAAAATGACCTAAATTACTTCCCCTGGGCTGCAAAGACGTGCACATCAGCCCTTCTTGCAGTAAGGGTCGTTCAGGGCAACTTGCTCACCTGTGGGGCAGTGCTGGGTGGCTCCAACCCAGGTGCTGTGCAGGTGTCCCGTGCTATGATGGAGCTCGACTCTGAGCCTGTTTGTTAGGAGGAGAGCACAGGACAGAGGTGGGGAGCTGGTGGGCTGGACTGGACTGGCAAAAAGTGGTGTGCAGTGTGGAAGGCAGTGGGAAGGGACCAGAGAGTGGGGGCTGCCTTGGCTCTTCCTCTTTAGAAATGAATCCCTTCATCAAAGTCTTGCCTGTGGTCCTGAATAGCTCAGAGCCGGGACTGGTCACTTCAAAAGTCTTTCTTGCAGCACTCAATGTTCAAAGGACTCAAATCTGTGATAATTCCAGATTTCTTTTTCCAGTGAGGGCCTTGCTGTGACCCTCTCTTGAGGGCCCTGGCTTCAGGAGGTGAAGATTGCTGAGCACTATGTCAGCTGTATCCGAAGTGGTTTTTGTTTAACGGTCTCCGCTGCTGTTTATATTTTCTAATGCGCTGCGGCTGGCGTTTGTTGCCATTAAAACTTCATTTGTTTGGAGGATCTTTTCAACAAACTGAAATCCAATAAATCATGAGTAAAATATTTATTATTTCAACTGGATAACAAGGGGAGGGGGGAGTGGACAAATTTGTATTCCTTCAGCAGCATGTTAAATGGGAGACCACGGGGGCACGTTAGCCCACGGGACTTTGTCCCCAGAAGAACAATTAGTTGGCTGGACAGGACCGTTTGAGTGACAGCTTCAAATTGGGAAGCAGAAGTGGAGCAGAAATACCCTGAGTACTCCAGCTTTATCCTGTCTACCCATGTAATCACATCCACAGATGATGGTGGTGAGCTCAGGGCTTCTGGATTAAAACTGTCAAAAATACAAGCCTCTAATGCCTGAGTTAGAAATCCTGGGCTAACAAACTGGTCCCACTTATCTCGGTGGCAAAGCTGCTGTTGTCTGAGGTCAGGATTTCACTCCAGGTCTGTTTTAGTTCACAGACAGTAGCAGACTCCAAACTCTTCATCCTGCTGTAGGGTATGTTACGCTAGCTTGTGGTGGGACAAATGACAGGAGATCTGGAGCAGGATGTGGAAAATGTCATCACAAGCATCATTACATTAGAGCTGTGGGGCTTTATTTATTTGTTGAATAGTGAACTCAATTAAAAGTAGTGTGGGATTTAGAGCTGTTCATGTACTTTTGCGTTGAGCCAGTGGCTTTGGCTGAAAATACAGAGGGAAATATGGGAAAGTCAGTCTGTGATTTCAACATTTCAAATACAGAATACATTGCCTGTTCCCTTGGAAATGATGTTTAGTTTTTAATGTGATTTTTTTTTTCAATGCCAGAAACACAAAAAAATTTTGCTTTTGGACACTGACCTGAACAGAAATAATTCTGAAATCTGTCCATGGGACTAAGGCAAAATCTCTGCATTGTCTAGTTAAGCTCTGAGAACAGGTGTGAAGTATGGATCCAAACGGTTAGGAGATGTAACAGACTCCATAGGAAACTCGAAGCATATATCTAGTATTTCTATGGAGAACTGGTATATACGTATAACTATGACAGAATCTGTCTTTTCAGTAAGGAAGATGCCCTTCTGCACCTGTAAACCAGATCCTGGCTGTAAGCAGTTCCAAACTGTTCATACAAAGGTTTGGCCTCAAAGTTTTACATTAAATCCAATTCCCTCATCCTGCATGATAGTTTCTACCCCACGCAGTCCCAAAAGCCATCACCTTCACTATTAAGGCCTCTAGATGCTACTATACTACCATAAAAATGTAGGATCCTAGATAAAATAAGTTAGTGTCCCATCTGTCAAAAACAGGACGTGCGGCAACCCTTCCCAGTGAGTCATCTGTTCAGCATTCTCAAGTCTTTGAGACCTCTGCACTCACCAGGGAGCTCTGACATTTACCAATGTTATCTTTCTTATTTCAGTTTTGGCACCTTCTTCCTTTCCTCAGAGACCGTACTGGGCAAAAAACACATGAAATGAGCAACAGACATCATTTGTCATTTTTCTGAAAGGTTACTGGGCTTGAGTGTGTTGTTTGGCCCCAGATGGTGGCAACTTCACCAGAAAAACAAAAAAAACCCCCACTGTACAGTGAAGGAACTGTTAACTGGGCAGAGTTTTACATGAGGGGTCCATTTGTTGAAAGGGAAGAGTAATCCTTATTCATACTGACTTTTGGGATGACTAAACCCTCAAGAAGCTGATTAGAAAATGTTATGAAATGCTTTTCTTACTATCATTTACTGTGAATCAGCAATAAAGTAGTCACCCCATTGGCAGCATTCCCGCTGAGGTCAACGGAGTCAGAGTTTCACCCCTGGAAGTCCTGCTCTGCAGGAGGGGCTCTCCGTCAGTCTGTGTCCATCCGTTTCACTTCTGTGAGCAGTTGTGACTCTACTTACAGTGTTTCATAATACAGGAACAAAGGGGTTATTCAATGAAAATGAAGGAAGGAGAGATTTAAAGCAGATCAGAGTAAATACTTGCTGCACAATAATGTCAACACCTGGCTTTTTATCGTCGGTAGACGTCAAAGTACTTTACAAGAGTGGTCAGTACCAGTATCTCTGTTTAACAAAGAGACGAAGAAAGATAACACTACCTGTTCAAGGTCACCAAGCAGACAATGCCAGAGTCAGAGTGGAAAATATCCTCCTACGCTGTGCAGTGGCTTCTGGTTAAAATCAAATTACTTTTATGCTACAGAGCTCATTGCTCCAGGTCAGCACGACACCAAGAATTCAGTGGTATGGACTGTTTATGTGGAGAACAAGCCATGGCACTGGGAAGATGTAAAAAAGAACTCGGGTCAGACAGCAGCTCCCGTTTTTGTAGTGATGTGTCTGATGCCAGAGAACAGGAGACTCTCTGGCTGGATGACATGTTTCTTTTTAATGATAATGCGGAGTACAGAGCTGGCTTCTGGCAGTCAGGGTTTTCTTGAAAACCCTGCTGACTGTCCCAAGTATTTGGTGGTCCATGTAGAAAGGGAGCTGTCATTTTGGAAATCTACCCTGTCCGAGGTGAGCAAAGGAGTTGTTGGTTGTCACCAGAGATATTACCCCATAAGGGTAAAAAATGACCCAGTTTTCCTGGAGTTATTCAGGAATGGGCAATGGACTGAAGCCTAAGCTAAGCATTCTTGTGAGGCTTCAGAGTTTACCCAAAAAATCAGGCAGGGCTCATGGATCCTTGCACCTTCACACCAGGTCTGATGCTCTCTGTTCAGATGCATTCCAGGAGGCTTTTGCCAAACCCATAGCGAGTGCAGATGGCTCAGCTGAAGATGAGAGTGTTGTCCACCCTCTCAGACAGCGCATCCTCCCGTACCTGTGGATAGTCACACAGTGAGAGTGAAATGTGTTCTCCAGCTGAGCTACTGTCTCTCCTTTTACCTCTCTTCAAGGAGCATGTGCACCCAGCACCCCGTTAACCCTTTCCAGACTCACATGGGCTTGCACATGTGCTTTTTAGTGGCATAATTCTTGGCAAGAGAGGCAACCTTAATATTGCTGTTGGACCTATGTGCATGTCTGTTGTTCATCATGTGTAAATTAAATGGACTACCCTGAACTGGAGAGAGAGAAACTAATGATTGCCATATTGTTTCCAGCAGTTGTCAAGCAAAAGAAGCTGTTTGAACTTTCCCCCAAAGACGCTTCTGCCTCTTGCAGTGATTTTAAAATCTTGGGTTTCTACCCTTTTCAAGGTGATTAATTTTGTAACGATGCCTTTGCTACCTTCCCCTCCCCAGGGGAGTGGGCAAGTAGGGGGAGGGAGGTAGGACAGGGAGAAGGAACTTTTCAAAACTAACTCCATGCGCAGCAGTAAAAGGTGTGATAGCTGCTTCTTTTCCTCTCTCCTCTAGTTTCCAGCAAATTCCCATGTGCTTTCAGATATTTCATTATGTTTTGTTTTTAATTCCTCTTCAATGCACATATTGACATGTTTCCGTCTATTTCTGTCCTCCTTTACCCAGTAAAATGATCCCACTGGGAAGGCGTAGGTCCAAATAGAAGGTGGAAGGAAGGAAAGCATCTTTCCTCATTACTGGGAGCAGACTGATTGATAGTGTGTGACGCTGAGGCAAAGACCCTCTCCGGGGTGGAGATCGTAGCCTCATTCTTAGCATAAGGACAGGCAAGAGGTTGGAACTAAGAATGGGGACTGCGTTTGGAACGTATGACTAATTGTGGTGCTTGTCTGGCCCTCTTCCCAAAAATCAGGAGAGAAATTCTGTAGCAGGCATTGTTTTCATCCTACAGGATATTTCAAGTGCCGTGCTTTGTGACTAAGGAAAAGACTGCATCCCGCTACAACTGGCAATTAGAACCGATTGTGACCAGAGCTGACCTTCTTAATATTGCTTTTGAAATCTGCACCCGGGTATGTCTTGCTCCACAACCTTGAAATGGACAGTAGGAAAAAGCAGCAGAAAAATGAGAAAATCCCTCACATTGTTTGGATTGTCAGTAATAAATCAGAGGGAGTGGAAAAGGTCTTCCTTGTTGGCAGGGTGATCCCATCATCTTGATATAAGAAAGAAATATTTTACAGTGAGAACAATCAGTCGCTAGGATAATCAATCAAACTTCCCCAGGGATGCGGTAGAGTCCCCATCACTGGAGGCTTTCAAGATGCAGTTGGACAGGGTGCTAGATAATCTCATCTAGGCTCCCTTTTCCACAAAAGGTTGGACCAGATGATCTTTTGAGGTCCCTTCCAACCTAGGCTGTTCTGTGATTCTATGATCATCGACATGTTGGTTGGCTGGGTGTGTAATGTTTTCTAATCAGATATCATCAACCGCTCTCTTTCAGTTCTTGCCACAAAGTGAATCTATGCAGTTTCCTTGTCATTCCTCTATTCTCTAGTTTCTTTACAACCTTAACTTGAAGTTTAAGGGCTAGTTGGGAGTACCCTTAAGATTATCTACCTGGCTGCTATCTGCTAGACTTTTCTCTGAGCTACCTCATTTGATCAAAGATGGGGTTCCGGAACCTGCAGTGAGTGGAAAACCTGCATTCCTGCATGAGAACGGACTGTGTAAGATCACCTTTTGAAGGACTTTCCTATGTCTGGCTCAACGTGCTGGCTCCCTGGAGCAAAGGACAGCAAATACGGAGATCTGAACTGTACCTTCAGTGCGGCTGTACTCTGTACCTCAGCTTAACCACTTGTAGAACGTGGACCTGTGGATTGCTCTGTTGTCTTCAGTCTAATAATCCAGAATACACTGGTAGAAGTTCCTAGGACAGTTCGGTTCAAAATAGAAAATTACAAACCAACACCCCCCACCCCTCTGCCATCCCCCTTTGATTTCATTTGAATCAAATTACCAATGGGAGAGTCCTTCAGTTTGCTCAATATGGAAAGCATTCTCAGGAGAGAAACGTTGGAGGACAGGATCATGAAAGCTGAGACAAGATGTAAGGGTGTCATAAACAGAGAGGCCGATGTGGAAGAGAATAGAAAGCTGGCCAGGAAAACGTCATCGCTGACCCTTGTGAACACTGTTTTGTTGGAATGGGGAGGATGGAAATCAGCTTAGAGAGGATCCAGGATGCTGGAGACTGGGAATACACCTGCTGTGCTTATCTTGTCCTTAACCACACATGAATTCAGTTCCTCCAGAAGCTTCTGAAATAAAGTAGGTCCCAGAAGACCTACCACTGTGAACCTTTCATCAAGGACCTTTGTTCTTCAAATTGCAGAGAATTTTGAAATCTAACACAGGAGATGTCAGCTGCCTTAGTGGGTTTTCAGATTTTTTGGTGTCATTATTTGATTCTGCTAATATGCGTTATAAAGATAAAACAGGCCACGTCTCAAAAACTGGGAATCCAAGTGGGGGCAAAGATGGCAGGGGGAGCTGACAAGCAGTGTGGGAAGAACCAGATTAAGTGAAAAAGTGAACAAAACTGATGGCAACTATAATGTGGTCTGATAGCTTAGGTGGATAAAGTGCGTGCTTGGAAGGGGTCGTGAATTTCCTGGCTTCACAGGAGACTGTGAAGACAACATCACTCAAAGCCTTCTCTCCTCCAGGATGCAATTTCCTCCCCATTCTACTGACGGATCCTTTTCTGCTGCGTATATTTTTCTTTCAACCAACTCAGCAAAAGTACTGAAAACTGGCAAGGCAGCTCAGAACAGTAAGAGCTCTTGTACAAATTCTTTCTTCCTTCACAGGTTGTTGAGACATACTGTAACAGAAGATTACAGATAAAAATGGCATTTTCTGTCAAAGGTAATAAAATATTTCCACAGCTGACCAGCTGCAGTGCATTTGTCCTGGCAGGTCCTGAAACGAACATGTTTATAGTTCTCTCTAGAGAGCCAATTAGCTTGAATACTGGCATAGCTAAGCATGATAACCTTGACTTGCTTGCTGCTATTGAAAGAAGGGCTTGAATGAAAGGAATGGGTCGGATTGTTCATCTCGGTGGCTATGTGGTACAAACCTCCTGTTACTTGACAAAATACCCAGACCTTCTGTGTATGAGTCCTTATTTACCCCTGCAGACAACGCAGACCCTCAAAAGACTCTCATAAATTTCAGTGGGAATTGGCTGTAACAGGCTGAGTGTCTGAAACCAGTCCTTAGGATAATTTTTCCCTGAATGCCTGCCCAGCAGGAATATCTGCTTTATCAACCACAACTAGTCTTGGGATCTTATGGGCAATGGAGTCATTGTTATTCCACACTCCTCTGTGGGCCTGGGCATTTGCTCTTCAGCTGTGTTGTAAGTGCAGACCTTGAACTTAGGTTTGGCTTTTATGTTTAGGTGAATTTGGGCTGTGGCTCCTTCCCCAATTCAGATTTGCCTACTGTGCACATTGCTTAGTTTTGTAGAGAAACTGCTAGGATGGGCATGAAAACCAGGCTCAGGTATGATACTCTTGGAGGTGACGGCAGGATAAGACTCAAAATGTCTTTAAAGAGAACTAAATTCTTTCTAACTGGACAGGTCTAGCATAGGCAGGCAAGAATGTCAACAGATGTTCTAAAACTAGCTGTTCCTTAGCCTAAGATGGTTGATTTGAGCCTGAACTGGAGCAGTGTGAACAGAAAAAAGCATGCGTGCCTCCTGCAAAAGACGGCTCTGCGGTCCTGCTGTGTAGGCACAGCCTCCTCTACGCTGTCAGCAATTAATGTGTTAGCTGGTGCTGTGGAAAGCTTGCCACTTCGGAATCATCCGCTCTCCTCAGTGAGTGTCTTTACAGCGCTACGTGCCTCTGAGAGGAGAAGCAGCGGACATTTTGCTTTCACAGCCGAGGAAAGGTATAGTGCACAGCCATGGACAGATGATTGCTTTGAGAACAACACTGCTGGCTGAAGAAGTACCACACTTCTAGCTCTTCCGAGGGAGGAATCATTTGAATTCCATTCTGAGTACTGTAAACAACTGCGGTTCAATGTAACCTCGCGAAGTGAGTCAGTCACACGTAACTACAGCGGTTGCCGCACTCTAAAATCAATAAAGCTCCCTGTAGTGTGGGGTACCTTTTACCGCTTCGCACTGTGGGCAGGTTGGTTACTGGCAACTATCCCTGACCCCCTCCAAAAGCTTTGAGCAGACCCAGTTCTTCTGCCGTCTCTTCTTCAAGCATCAGTGGGGCAATTTGTAGAGGGAGCCTGGGGCTTCTCAACAGGAATCCATATAGCAGTTGTGGGGTCTCTCTCCTGGCCTCGTGTAAGGCCTAACTCATGTTTGGAATAGCGCGTCATCGTGAGTTCATCTGAAATAATTTCGGGTTGTCCTTGCTTCCAGCAGAAGGTTGGATTAGCTGACCTCCAGGGGTCTCTCCCAACCTACGTTTTTCTGTGATTCCAGGAGTGAACGGTAGCGAGCTCAGGACCTCTGCAGCACAGGCTACTTTTATTTCTACCTAACATGAATAGGCACATTGTGTGGATCCCCAAAGGCCCTAACAGACAAGCCCTGGCAGTGATCTGAGCTTTTACTGTCCTCAGCTATTGGCCTGTGTCTCTGCCAGGGGATATCATGCTTGTAGCAGCAGGAGGGGAGGTGTGAACTGGAGCAGCTGAGGATGCTCAAACTGTTTGTTCCTACAAGCTGCGTGTCATGAGCCAGTCATGTTTTAGACCATGGCAGCCAATTGCTCAGATAATGGGAGACAGAGCTCTCACTTTATGCAGCCAAGCTTGGAGAACGTAGCCAAAGTGACTTGAGCTTGATTTGAACGTGGAGAAGGGATGCTGCAGTCCTCCATACCGTCTGAGTGCTAAACAAAACGTGACGTGGCCCAGAACCCGAATGCTTGCGCAGTCTCCCACCTCTGAATATTAGCTTTGAGTTTGGCTTTGATTTTTATTGCATATTTGTCCACAGCAGCTGTCAGAAAGTTTAAATGCTAGAATTACTGCTGTAATAAATATATCTTTCCAAACCCTTGCTATGGTTCTACCCGTTGGGAGTTTATGTAACGTACTGAGTGGTATAAAAAATATGCAGGGGGAACATTTTGCTTCCTGGAGATTTCAGCTTGGTTTGACAGCTCAGTGCTGACTCACTGTCAGGACCTGGGTTTATGCCTTGGTGTTGCTCCGTAGTAAAGCAGTGAGGAGCGCTGCCTGGGAAGTACAGCCATCGACGTTGCCACAAATGGATGCGAAACCGGACTGTAACCATCCTAGGTGACTTTTTTCCTCGGCAGTGCAAATGCCGTGGCATTCAGCCAGAGGCCAGCTAAGAGCAAAGGCTGCCTTCCTGTGCCAGTCGATGAAGAAGTAGAAAAGACCCCAAAGTGGTCTCAAAACGCTATAGTAAGATGAAGATTTCTTTTAGTGCTATTTTTATCTGGTACTCTAATTTTATCTAGTTTCCTTACATAACTTTCAGAGTTACAGCTGAATAAACTTCCAGGGAAGAGAAATTTTTCTAAGAGAGCTCTAACTTTCTCCAGATTCTCTGAAAACATCCACAAAAGGCTTCCAGAGCATGTACGCAGTGTAGTCCTCTGCCTATCAAGGAAAGGGTAGAAAGAGATCCAAGCCCTGTAACACTTGAGTTTGTCCCTCGTTCTGGAGATGGCAAAAAGAAACTATTTTTTTGGGGTGGTTTCTGGCAAGAAAATGCAGTTTCTTGATAGTGATGGAGTAGTTTCCAGGTAGGTTTAGTTAGATGGGATTAGCACATCAGGAGCACTTCTGCACCCAGGACTACCCTGCCTGCACTCCTGGCCCAACCCTGCTCCCCCTGCCCACATCGCCCTGAGCTCTGAGCACACGAACAGTGAGTGGAGGCGCCCTGTGGCACCACCTGCCTCCCCTCCAGTCAGTTCCAGCTCTCGCAGTGGGAAGAAGGGAGATCTGGCTCTACTGCCTGCCCCATGCCGATGGCTGCCCCAGGCAGCTGCCTCCTCTGCCTGCGCCTGGAGCAGACCTTTGGTGTCGTGAGGGTTAGGGTGTAGCTAAAGTTAACTGTGCTCTGGCTCTTCTCTCTTGTTCAGGAGCCATGTGAAGCAGATCACGAGTTAGCAAAATGCTGAGGATTTTCTAATGCTCTCTAGGGACCAGGTGGGTCCCTGGCTGCTGCAGGATATGGCCTGAGAAAGGCTACCTTTTCTTTTCCCAATTCCCTTTCCGTGTTTACATCTGCAGGAAGAAAATCACCAGAATCCAGGCCAGATGTCTTCTCCAGCCCCTCCCTGCATCTAAATGGGAAATGTTCACTGCGGCATCCTAGAAAAGCCAGTCTGCTGACCAGCCAAGCATGAGGGATGGGGAAAACAAGGGCTTGAAGAAATGTGAACAAAACCAAAACAAATGTAACTTTGAACAGGAAAAATGGCTGGAAAGGCAATGCACCTGCACCCCTGCAACCCTTTTTTTTTTTTTTTTTTTTTTTTTTTTGAAAATGGAGTGGAAACTGGGGTGGCGGTATTTGCAAGAAATTTGGTTGGTCAATTTTTTTTAAATAATTGAGAAAAGTTAACAGAAATATAAAGCAAAATCACAAGACATGTGAATTAAAATGTTTTCTAGCTGTCTGTCTTTCCCCAGAATGGAGGCTACAGTTGGATGGTAGTTTAGGGGCTGTCTTATGCTAAAGGCATAAATTTGGCTAAGGTACTCGAATATCTAATGGCCAGATGCAAAGCCCAGTGAAGCCAGCGGGAGATTTTCCACTGGCTTCTTTAGACTTTGGATGACTTTTAACTATGTAGGCAAAATAACATGCAAGAGTAATCAACATTTGCCCCTTCTTGGAAATGCATCAGCCCAAAGGGGCTGTGGTCAAGTATTTGTTATTGCATCTGACTCTGACACCCTATAAGGAACGCGCAGATCATAAGAATGCGATGCAGGAACGTTTGAGATCTTGGACGTGGAATTGTTTATTGAAAAGTGACAGACTGCAGCACATCGCTTTTAGTAATGATAAGGAAAGGTTTATGCAAGCACACATCTGCACTTGGCTGGGTACAAAGCGCGTTAATAATGTCATGTTCCCGATTAGCCATAAATTTCTCCGAAGCACTTGCTGAAATAGGAGCGCCCATGGTGACTGATTTCTGCTGCACAGCTTGTATTGTTTCCACTGCTCCAAACTTGGTGCGCAGCAATGAAATATAGCCCTGTAGAATTGCTGGTTCTTTTTCTTCCACTCTGTTTCTGTCACACAGTTCCACTGCGTTGATGCTGCATGGGCTTTGCCAAGAACTATGATTTTTTTAGTCCCTATTAAGAGAAGTGGGTGAGATACGTTTTCCTACAGTCTTCTGATCTGATGATCTGTGCAATACAGGTCGATGTCCAATGGCCCCTTCAGTGACAGGTATTATGGCTGAGAACGGGAGGCGCTAGCAGATGCAAACTTGTGCTAATGTGGAGCTGGAGGTGCCGAGGAGCATATTGTAGACACCCCAGCTTATGGCGTGTGAAGTGGCTCGCCTGTGGACAGTCGGACCATCTCTAGCCTAGTGTTGTGCCTGAACAAGTGTCCTGGTTTGGCGTCCCTTCCCTGAGCCGTGCTGCACAGGGTTAACGCGGTGAGGCTCCATCTGGATGGGGCCACGCGGTTTTCCTCGGACACTGCATTCCTGTTCACAGAGCCCTGGGTCTTCCTTGTTCCGGCATGACCTGCAACATCTCTGGCTATTGAAGTAGACTAACAGTATTTAGGACTTTGGCAGCAAACAAAGGCAGGTTTTTCTCACTGTCACTGGGCTAGGTCTCCCAGTGGTTGTAATGGAGATCTCGATAGCTCTTTTGACATATAATCCAAAGTGGATTTTCTGTGTAATACAGCTGTCTGAAGACCAGCAGTGATTTCCTCAGGGTGAGTGGTAACAAAGAGTTCTTGCACTGTGAAAACCTTCTAAAATTAGAAGCAGGGCGCTGGTGTTAGATCTTGCCCTAGGAACGTAATTGCAAAATACATATAGCTGTTCCCTGGTGTGCCTTTATATCTAGATTATTTCATTATTCACCCGTTTTTTCATGGTCTTCTAGTCTCGTGTTACCTCCCAGATTTTGTAGGATGCCTAAAAAATGGCCAGGTCTTAAGACAGAAAGAAATGGGGAGCAAACAGCAGTGAGGGCCGAGAGTACTTTTTCCTTCCATAGAGTATGTCTGCTTGCCCCAAATCCAGGGATAATAGTCCGACATAACGATAATATGCTGACTTTCTGCCTTTTCTAGAGTTAACTTTATATCCCAAATACGAATCCTGCACAGTGAAAAGTGTTCAAATGTGCTGTACCATTTATTGAAGCTCCCCTGCTACGGCTACAGCTTATTCTGACTTCGATCTTTGCTATCTGCAGAGAGTCCCGCAAAGAGTCCTTCTGGGTGGGAAACGCAGCACGAGCAGAACCTGCTACCATCTGGGGAGGGGAAACTGGGCTACCGGGACACTGATTATTTGGAAGCAAGAGGTCAACTCACATGTCGTATGCTAGTACCTTTATTCTTGCAAAAGGCTCAGGAAACAGCCAGTGACATATGCAGCCTTTTCTGCATTTGAAAGAAAAACTTAGAGCTCCTCTGTATGAATTAGAGCAGTCAGAGCGAAACTATCAGCTAAATCTGAGAACGAACTGAGGATCAGAGAGAGTCCCCCCATGGCTCCCGTTCAGCAGCGCTGTATATTATTTTAAAGGAGCCTTATGCAAGAATTATGTTGCGTTCTGAAAGAGGAGATTGTTTTACTTACTTGATGTGGGAAGGTCCTCAAATTACAGCCCTTCCTGCTTATATTATTACATTCTAGGGTTCATCCTGCTGCAGTTACCCTACGCTGTATGGGAAGCAGGATCCACGGCAGATAAATCCACAGCCAAAGCCTGTTGTTACAACAGAAGTGTCTTGCCAGAGAGCCAGAGTTATTTCAGACTTCTCATTACAGCTGAATGCAATTAATAGCTACTCGGTTGTGCTCTGGAAAAAGTGTGTGGGAGACAGGTCAGAGCGTCCTGAAGCACAAAGTCACTGTGTAGCTCCAGAGCAGGTACATCATCGAACGGAGGCCGTGGTGACAGGAGGTGGCTCCAAACTAACATGGAACAAAAACCTTATATCTGCATTCTGCCTAGCAGACTGAGTTTTGGCTTATTCCTCCATCACAAAGTGATCTGCTTTCCAGGGAGATGAACGGGAAAGATGTAAATTTTATCCAGGAAGTAGAATGACCCCAACCAAAACTGTGAATGTAATCTTGACCAAAGTGAAACATTTGTGTCCTGAAATTCCCGTTCATGGGCCTTCTAGCCCTCACTGCATATGTCCCTGTTCCTGCCAGTGGCCAGGCTCCCTGGGTGAACTCCCAGCCATTTGTGTTACTGGTGCATCACCCCTTTCACTGGCAGGGGAGACCACAGCATGTCATGGGAAATGTAGTCTACCACACTCCTCATCCATTGTGAAAATATGGGTGTGATGCAAAGTTGCATCTCCCACAAGGCATGAATGGCACTTGGGCTTTGAAACATTTTAGTTTTGCCTTCAAAAATTATTTGGAGAAGGAGAAGAAGGAGTTTCTGACCCACTTTCTAACCTGCTGTACTTGGTTGCTGAGGTTCATGACCTCAGCAAGGAATGGAGGGGGGGGGTTCACACAGGTGTAACATCTCAGCTCTTTGGTTGTCCAAGAAATACCAGGTAAAAATTATTCACAAGGAACTGAGCTGAGAGCAGTCTTGAGAAAGCATTTCATGGACAATAAAGTCGAAGCTTTGCAAATCTCCTGGGCTCATCTTCTGTTTGTGAAGAGCACGGAGAGAGCCTGGTTGTTCTTGAGGAGGTGGGTGCTTCAAGTCTCAGGTCTGGTTTGAAGTTGGCAGCTGGTGGTATCCTTCAGTGGATAAGGACTTTTATGTGCCTGCTCTGACAAGGCTGCTTTGCTGCACAAACAAAAAGTTAGGCTGTGTGTGAAAATTAAAACATCTTAAAGCAGAATCAAACCTTTTGAAGGAGCCAACTCAAGTCAAAACCGCAGCTCTTAGGCCTGGTTGCAGATCCTGATAAGGGGCATGTGCCTGAAGCCGGGCACCCTCTGGCTTTGGCTGCAGAGTTGTTTCTTTGCTGGGTATATGGCATTTCTCAGGCTGCGCTCTGGGCAGGCCATGCTATATTTAAATACATTTTGCTGGTGAGGGACTAAAGGGCCTCCAGAGTTGTAACTTCCTAAGGGCTATTCTGCAGATTCCTTCCTCCTTTCTTTTTTTGTTTTCCTTTAAAGGAAACCCTCAATCTTCTTAGGAAATAATCCTTTGTTTATGCCATGAAAAAACCTGTGCTGTCCTGGCCGGTAGCATGGAAGAGCCAATAGGAAGAAGTGCCACTTGTGCCTTTTAATACAACCAAGCATGTCTTAAATAAACACTTGTTTATTTTTCTACCTTTCTGTTGAATTGCAGCATTGCCAACATAGAAGGTAAAAGTATCCAGTTCAAAGAAGGCGACTGTAAGCGTAGGCTGACATCCTGTCGTAAATATAGAACTGGCCTCATGACAATGCCCTGCTCGGAAACAATGGGAGCAGGGCTGGGAGAAAGAAATTTGTGAATTAACACAGCCGAGGCAAATGATTAACAGCTGATGGAGGAAAAGAGCTGTGGGCAAGGCTGCCTGCTCTCAGGGGTGCTTCTGAGCTGCCCATTGCCCACTACACAGAGTGTGCGATGTCTCTGCCTTGCTCGCGTGCCATCAGTGATACCACCCCGGGGATATCAAGGCCATGGGAGACCCTTCTGTGCCAAACCGCAGAATAGATTTCCCCCTCCCCTCGCTCAGGCTGGGGCAGAGCAGTAGCTTTCATCTGCTTTTGCCTCCCTCCTGTCTTGCCAACATGACACCCAGCCTTGGAGCCAGGGCAAGCTTCTGCCCTGCCCAGTACTTAGATCAGCATTTGCAGTGTTTGGAGTTTGCACCAGCAGAGACACTGGGGAAGCTGCAGCCAGACTGAATCCCTGCCCTCAGGACAGCCCTGGACAACACCACTGTGGGCCAGGTGATGTCCACCCTCCATCGTGTCGCACTGGGCAATGGAGACCCACTTCCACAAGCAGGATGAGAGCTCCAGGCAGGCTGATTAGGAACCTTACTGGTGCTTTTTGTGATACCTGAGAAAACCTGTTATGACTTAAGAAGAACCAATCTGTGGCTGTGAGTTTTTCTTGGCTCTGGCTGGGGACCTGGCAGAAGTCACCAGCTCCTCTCTCCACCAAGAAGGAGCAGACTGGGAGAAGACAAGACCCACATGCATCTATAGCTGGTCTTTGCATTTGCAACATGCTTGCAGGGACTTCTTCATGACCTTTTGTAAACCGATGGTGGTCCCACACGTTGAGGAAAGATTTTCAGTTTGATGAATCCCTTGTACAAACCAGACTGAGTTTTAAAAAATCTACAGAGAGAAGCCTAGTTTAGCTTAGCTTCATACTCATTTTTCTTTGATTAACTACAGTTTTTTCCGACTGTCATGTGGAAAATGATGGCTTGCACTGAGACTGCAGTACTCACTTCGCTTGTGTCCTAAGCCACCTTTAGCTCCTGGGCTGAGCCAGCAGACCAGCATCCACAGCGATAGCAAGCGACTGTCACTAGTTTATCTTATTTAGCACACAGAGTATGGCATCCAGGAGTTGAAGCACTGGGTTTTCGTCTTTTTCTGTGCAGCACAGGGTGTGCCCCATTTGACCTAAATATTTGTGAAGTTACATCCTTGGGACAGGCTGACAAAAGGTTATAAAGTCATTTGTTTTCATCTTTTCCTAAGTCGGGCAGGCTGCAGTGAGGCATGACATCTGCCTCACATGGGGTCCCTCACACCTTCCTCTGACGCATCTGGTGCTGGCCACCATCTGAGACAGGATATTGGGCTAGACGGGCCATGGACCTGATCCACGCTAACAATTCCTGCTTCCTTGCCCCAGGAGGCTACGGCTGCTGCTGCCTCGTCACCTTCTGTAGGCACGGACCCATGGGCTCTGGAGGGACCACTTGTGTTAAGAAGCAAACAGCATCACAGGAGATCAGGCGTCAGTTCTGTGTTAGAGGGGCTCTGTATGCTCTTGGGTTTGATCCTCAGCTGAGGGAACCACCGTGAATCAGCACAGTGCTGTGGGGGTCATGATTTTCCCACTGATGTCAATGCCATTAGGTTGCTTTGTACCTGAACCATTAGCTGTGCTCATCTTTGGAGGAAGATGGGAAAGAGTAAGTTTTGAATGTTAGTGGAAGGAAACTAGGCAGTTTAATCCCAGAGGTGAAGTGTGTGTACATAATAACACCAGTTTTTACGGTATTGTTTAATAACGGCTGCATTTAATTATGGTTGTGGCACTGTTATTTCTTTTAGGAACAGAGAGGAGTGAGGTGCAGTCTCAGTATTTAAGCATAAGACAGAGTGGAAGGGATTTTTCCACTCCACTCTTGACCTCCACATTGGTCAAATTGCCCAGCCACTTCAAGAGCCTTTCCTAATATGGGTGCCAGCTGTGTCCACATCTGGCCTCCTCCGGGAGTGAGCCTGATCCTGGCTGTGCAAAGATGCTTGTGCATGTGGCAGTCCCAGGTGCCACATGGGGAACATTGCTGTGTCTCGAGCCAGTGCTACATTACAGACCCATGGACTTGGGCAGAAAACGGCGAGTGTCTTGCCTTTCACAGAGAAGGTATTTTAGTTTTTAGGCTGCATCATCTTTGTGCTCGGTTATAATTGTTCACCACTCCCTAGCGTACTTAGAGAGCTCACTCATGCTGCCCTATCAAGCAATCTCTCTTCTCAAAAAGCTGAGCAAACCTGCAGCCAAATGTTTCAGAGTCACTGCACAACTTCCATTAAACGTCCTGGCTGTGCTGGAATTTTGAGTGCCTGCTCTGAAACAGCATGTACCCCTGGTTCTTATGGTATCAGTGGGCAGAGGTTTGGGGGGACATCGGGGTGCATTTCTACAGACCTCTCAACTGGTGGGTGGAAGAAAGAGATCCCAAAGTATTCTTGGGAATGACAGGTGAGTTATTGCAGGAGGGATTCAGTGCAGCCCAGAAGCAGAAACGTCGTGCAGGGTACGAGGCTGGTGCTGCCTGGGCTGAGGCTGGTGATTTGCAATGTGTAACCAGCAGCGTTGTGAGCCTGATAGCACTGTTTGCGTATTCTCTGTTATCAGAGCTTCTCAAATCTTTTCCATCAGCTAATCCTTAACCCTTTGCAGATACAGACCAACCCTGCGATGGAACCAAGAGCCAGATCAGAACTAAATTCTTCCTACCCTTTCTTTGGAGGCTTTTTGCAATGAGTGCCCTCCATACCACTAAAAACCACGTGGAAATTATTTAGAAAGAAGCAGCAACGAACAACCCTGTCCTCTCACCCGTGCGACATTTAGCAAGGCAAGGACAAAGTGTCAGTGGAACAAAGCAATTTGCAAAAGCCTGTAGTAGAGGCTCAGAAACCAAAATGAAAGGTGACTTTCTTTGAAAATTGACTCAGTGATTCGGTGGCATAAGTGCCATTTGAAAGAAAGAGCAGGCCTTCTGGAGCCGACTAGACAAAGGTGTTCTGGTGTCCCTAAGCAGGCCAAAGTTGAGTGCTTGATGGGTGTAGAGGCCTTTGCCTATCTAGCTTATAAAGACTCACTGAAAAACTACACAGATCTAAGGTGTCCGAGTTCTTGTCCAAGCGGTTGACCGCTCTCAGGGCAAAATTCATTTTCCTTGTACCTGATCTGAATCTCCCTCACTTCAACTTGTCCTTTCGCTGTGCATCTTTGAGAGGCTGGGGTTCATCTTTTCTGTTACCACCCATTATATACTGGAAGCTGTGATTCCCCATCACTGTCTCTGCCCCAGCCTGAACAAGCCCAGTTCCCTCCTCTCCTGCTGTGTGTTTTGACCCCAGACCATCTTGACAGGCAAAGCCAGGCTCACTGGCTCACTCCCCTTAGCCAGCGTCGTGTCCTGGGGAGCCCAAAGCTGGTTGCCGTAGCCAGACTTGGGCTCACCAGTGCTGAATACAGGTCAAGAACCATTTCCTTCAGTGTGCTGGTTACGCTCTTGCTGTTGCAGCCCAGTACAGAGTTGGACTTTGTCCCTGGAAGGGCACATTGCTGCCTGATGCTCAGCTTGTTGCAATGTAATAAATATCCTTCTCTTCCACTGGCAGGCAGATCTACAAAGTGTCCCTGACTGACCTCTCGTGAGTCTGTATAGGCAACAGGGACAGATAAGGACTTGAGCAATCCTGTATAGCTTCTATTTTTTTGTACAGTTTCACCTTTCATCCAGTTTCTGATTGACTCTGTCCATCAAAGCCTTGTTTTAAGCATTTGTAAGCTCACAGCAAAAACAGCAGCAAAAGCAGAAAAGTGTCTGATCCATGAAATTACTTTCCCAGGGTCTTCTGCTCCCTGAACACTGGTTCAGGTCTTTGGGCAATACAAAGATGTGGGAGAGGTTTCAAGGGAAACAGTGTCCTTTACGTGTAGTCTTATTTTACTGATCTCGGAAGACAGGCTGTTCTTCATAGAATCATAGAATCATAGACCGGTTTAGGTTGGAAGGGACCTTAAAGATCATCTAGTTCCAACGCCCCTGCCATGGGCAAGGACACCTCCTACTAGACCAGGTTGCTCAAAGCCCCATCCAACCTGGCCTTGAACACCTCCAGGGACTGGGCTCCACAGCTTCCTTGGGCAACCTGTTCCAGTGCCTCACCACCCTCAGAGTAAAGAATTTCTTCCTGAGGTTTAATCTAAATCTACCCTCTTCTTGATCACTTTGATTCCTACTACTCACTCTAGTTGCAAATGAATAAACAGGAACGCAGCTACAACAAGAAGTGAATAGGCTAGAAAAACTCCTCTGTAAAAGCTTTCCGCCCCAAAGAACCTGCATATTGATTACTTAAAAATATATATTATTATTTGTTTTGGGGGGTTGGAAAGCTGAATTGCTAGGAGGAAAAGAAGGGTCAGTGGGGACTACCAAAGCATTATTGTTATGTCCTGCCTCTACAGCCAGATCCCCAGCTACTGGGCACCAGTGCGACTCCATTGACTAACTGCAGACAATGTCCTGGGGTCCAGCAATGTATGAAGGGCAGAAGCGCAGCTAGATATTTGTGTAGGACTGTCATTTTTGGGTTGTCCCAAGGCCATTCATGTAATTCCTTCTGCTTCTGCCCAGCTGCTCTGTCCTTATTCTTCGCCTGAGGTACACAAGACTCTTCCTTTGCTCTTTGGCTTCAGCCTTCTGCATGCTTCCAGCTGTGCTCTACTACCACGTCTGGCAGTACTGCAAATGGAAGTCCCACCACCCATCCTCATCAACACCACGGAACCCATGGTCCCACCAGGGTCACGCTGTGACCTCAAATCACCTATGCCAGCAGGAGGGTGAGGTTGTGTGAATGAGACAAGGTCACCAGGTGGCTCTCAGCCTAAGCCCTGAACTTTTGCACCACGCTAAGGGGAAGGTGGATAATCTGGGGGTTGTGAGAAGCCTGAGAATATAGCAGCATTCCTGTATCCAGACTAGGTGGGGCAGCGACAAGGGGATATTAGCTCTCCCTAGCAGTCAGTGTCTGAAACTTCCTTGTATTGTTTGTCCAATGCTAAGAGTTTCCCCCCAACGCTAAAAATAGTTTTTTGTTTGTAAGTTCACTTTGCATTCAAGCTTCCTCTCTTGGTTTTCTCAAGAGGTTCCTTGATATCTTTAAATTTGCTTTAACCACAGGAACAAAAGGCAGCAAAAGTCTCCCTGCGTGAAGATGGGAAGTTTTTCACCTCAGAAAGGCAGAGAGGGAGACAGTTTTTAATATCTTTTTATCTTTAGTGCAGGTTTGACTGGTGAGAGCAAGCATCATGGTCAGCCTTTATTCCGTTTAGCTAGTAAGAGCAGAAAGGGAATGCATTGTCCTCCTGGGATCCCAGGGAATAGTTGGCAGTGATACCATACAGCGAAAAAATGTTGTTCTCCAAAATACTCAAGCAACCACCAAGCAACAGCAGTCACCCTTCCTCTTAGCTCTAGCCCTTGGCAGCTGTTATCTGGACCAGATGTTGTCTTAAGTAAAAGGGAGATGCTGTTTTCTGGGGCAGAGGGATATGTATTTTTTTCCTGACATTATTGCTCAATTGATTTCTTTAAAAAATAATGCCCTGTAGAATGTTAATAAATAGCTGTTTATTCTGACGGCAGTGTCAAGAGCATGCTAATGTGTTATTGTTTGTACTGTGGACACTTAAGACATATAAAGGGAGTTTGTGTTGCTGGTTCCAGGGAAGCAGGAGGGTTTTGCTAGTGGTGGACCCGGTCCAGAGAATGTGCATTACATATGGGTGTTTATATCTTGCTCCGTCTGTAAGAATTCATTTGGTTGATGAAAGATTGTTTGCTAGCACTCTAGGAGCTGGCAGGATGGTATTTATACCATTGTCAACTCTGATAAAAGTTTCAGATGTTACAATAGCTCTTAGATTAGATCAGAAAAAAAGAATTAATTAAATCGAAATTTCTTCTAAACTTATTTGTGTTCAAAAGTGATCTGCCTTGCGGGCCTTTGAATCTGGACTGATCTACTTGCTATCTGTTGCAGTGAATCTAGTTTGAAACCAAGCAATTCTGCACTAGCTAGCAGTCTGACCACAGCAGAGAGGAGCTTAACGTGGCGTGGAAAACCAGCCGGTGCATCGGGTAAGGCGGCTCATGCAGTAGATGCTGTTGGTTTACAGCAACGTAGATAACTTGTGCTTCCTGCAGGTAGATCCCAAAACTCAAATCCTGGGTGTAAGTGTAAAATGACAGGGCTTAGAAAAACCCTCCTCCTTCTCTCAGCTGTCAACCCCCATCAGTCCTGGCTCACAGCTGGTGATGGAGACACCGCAGGTTACCCAGGCCGTCTGACGCAATCCTGTACTATCCTCACCCCCTGGAAAGTTCCCTCCAAGGTGTAATCACAGCCTTGCTGGCTTCAGTTTCCTTCTTATTGAAATTACAGTGGATGTGATGATACTGCCGCATGAATACTCAGGTCTTCTGGAAATACTACATCTCTTCTGACTGCGTTTAGCTGGCAAACAGTGCAGCGCAACCACTTCTAGGATGCAACCCTATTTCAGTATCTGTAATATACACGGGTAGGGAAATTAGATCTTTGAAACAGAGTCCTTTATTCATACAAAAAAAAAAAAAAAAGCATGAAGACATGTGAATACCAGTTCCTTGGTGAAGGAATGTATTCTCAAATCGACACTCCTGCTGGAGCAAGTGCACGGTGCATGGTTGAACCATCTTCGCCTCTCAGAGGATACACCCCAAAGATACCGTGCATTGCAGCGATAGCAATGGTTGCATTTCTTTGCCTTTGTAACATATTATGCATTGAAACAATACTTCCTCTGGAAAGGTCATGGCACTGAATCGTGCAGCAAGCCTTATCAACAAGTAGGCATATTATATATGAAATGTTAGTGCT
This sequence comes from Burhinus oedicnemus, assembly GCA_008921705.1. NCBI lineage: Eukaryota > Metazoa > Chordata > Aves > Charadriiformes > Burhinidae > Burhinus > Burhinus oedicnemus. The sequence goes on along the minus strand of VFFE01009212.1, from coordinate 4,330,675 downwards.
CATACGTGTGAGAATGTTTCCTAAGACAGCATCTGAATTTATGTAGTGTTAGTAATAGGTGGATATGTTTTCCACTAGCAACAACTATAATAAAATCAGATTGCAACTGAAACTAAATGCTAAATTGAATCATAAAAATAAAATAAAAATGAGGTGCTGGTGGACTCCCATCTATATCGGATTCAATTAAAGAAACTGTTGAGGCCAAAATTATACTTGGAGCAATTGTGAAGGACAGGCCCATAATGTCATCTCTGAGTCAACATTCAAATGAATCACTGGCCCTTGGAGGGAATGAATTCCCCTTGAGTTCACACGAAGGAATGGCCTTTTCAGCTGGTGTTTCTGAATTATTCTGCCTGTCTACATGCACAGTCTCAGGTTTGGGCTGTTTGGGGCTGGTGCAAGGCTGCGGTTGGAGAGGGTGTGCGGCAGTGCCTGCTGAGATGCCCCGAGTCCTTCCGGCGCTGGGTGCTCTGCTCACTTCCAGGACAAAGCTCAGCACAACCGGCATGGGAATAGAGGTTTTCGGCTCCAATCACATAAAAAAGGGTGCTGTTGAGGGCAAGTAATCTTTAGTCCGTCTGGCACACGTGGCTTAGGGCTGTGGTATCTTTGCACTGGGTGATCTTCCCACTGAACACATAATTCCCTGGGCTCCTACCAGTGCCTTGAAATGAGTGATCTCTGGCTTCCACAGGAGCGGCGCCTTATTGAATTAATGTTTTAAAGCATTAATTTTTATTCAGGTGGGAATCTGCCAGGATTTTTTCTTTATGCTCTGATTTGGCATTTTCTTGCAGTTTGTAATTATGTAAAATGTCTGGTCAGGAATTTTCTGACTGGGTTTTTGTAATCAGCAAATGGTAATCTAGGATAACCTCCCTGTGTTTGCATGTACGAGGGTCAGTTCAGTAAATCTCCCAATCCTGAAAACATTTCCAAGTGTTTTCAAAAATGGAAAGCATGAGGTCTGGATGGGTTTTTTTAACAGTTTTATTTTGCTTCGCTGTTGTCTGTAGCATTAAAACCAGAATGAACATTTCAGTTGATCCATGCCATTTCCCCTCCTGAGATGATCCCTTTGCAAGGATTTTGAAGCTCTGATTTTCCATTCCATTTCAGGGCGGTAAAGCACTCCCCTGACTCTGGTCTTCTGTGAGTACAAAGATTTACTGGAGCTTTCTGACAACTAAATCTGAGTTCCAGTTAGATGGAGGAAGACCTTACTGTAGGGATGTCTCAGCTGGCTACGTTGCCATACACCACTGTATTTTTCCTGCATTTCTGGTTGTCAGAGTCACAGCAATTCATGTGTTCAGACATTTTTTACCCCTGGAATAGAGCAGTGGCCCCTCTTTCCGGTAGAAAACCCGCCCTTTTCCTTTTAACCAGGCTCTTTGTCATAAAGCCTAAAACTGGTTTTGATGGACCTAATCTGGCGGGACGCCATGGGAGCAAAACCAGGAAAAAATAAAACAGCTAAAATGTGATGTACTGGGGTATCCTGGCATTACCTGTCCCGTGCAGTCTTCAACAATTGCTCAGTTATCAGAGAACAGAAACAGATATATAGAAAATAGCAGAGCACTTAGAAACAAAAGTGAAGTTTGGGGGGACAGGGGTAGAAGGGAAGCGAAAGGAGGGAGTTGAAATCATCCATGAAAAAGACTTTGCTAACCTAGACATGTTTGAATTAAGCCAGACATTTCCTTAGAGGCAGGTTTTATCCAGAGAGCCACAACTCTGTGTAACCTGAGTGACAGATGCCAGTTGAAGAGACTGTTTCCTCCGGAGGAAATCATTTACTTTCTGTAAAGGCCTGGGTATGTTCTCCCCTGCTCTGTATGCCAGCCCTCGCTAACAATTAAAGCAATGGCCGATGCAAAGACTTTCCAGACAGAAATCCTTCCCTTTCTCCACGGAGCCTGTACACTGTCCCGGGTGATGGTACAGCTTGCCACAAAGCAGTCAGCGACTCTGCGTGCGCATTCAGGCTCAACCCGAGAGGAAAAACATCACTGTTGGACTCGTATCTTGCAAAGGGAATTCAGCGTTGGGAGCTTTCTGGGTTGCATCTACACCCTGTCGAAGTCGGTGGCCACGAGGTCAAACGTGTCTGTGTGTGCTGATGCCCGCGCTGGAGTCCTAGAGCTCTCTGCGGAGGGGAAAGGACACCGCTGCGTTATCCAGCAGTGCTCATGATTCAGGTCATACGGACCATCCCGGGGAAGAAAGATGAACTTGCATTTTTCTCCAGTGATGATGGTGATGTCATGATATGGTAAACAAAGTATTTCATCTTTTCTCCTTTTCTTCGCTCGGTTCCAGGAGCTAGTCAGGGTTTTCTGCCAGAAAGCTGACTTTTCTCCTGGCTGAGGCTTGAGGGCCCATCAGTGCTGAAACATCACTGGAATGTTCTGTCCTGCAGACACGAGGGAACAAAAACCTCTCCGGAGGAGGAAACACTAGCCCAAGAGCTACAGGCTTTGTTTCTGTACCTGTCACAGTTATTTGTTATTTCAGGCAACTTCTGAATTTATATAGTGCTTCTGAAAAGTGGTGCTGAGCCCTGAGTAAGTAGATGAACAGACTCTCAGCACCTCACTGTTCATTTTGGCCAGCAAACGGAAAGCACTGTGATGGAGCAGAAGGTATAGCATCCGAAATTACTGGGTCGTGTAGCAACAGCTTTTAACCCCGCTGGTACAACTTCGAAAGCAGCTGGTTTGGGGGCTGAATATAAAGGCAGTTTGTTTGCAATTAGTTTTTGCTGACTTTGCCCAAATGCCTTGCCCAAACAAAACCATGTGCAAGTGTGTTCATGCGCACACACTGTTCATGCACATGCAGTGCTCATACACACGTGCACACATGCTCACACACACACACACGTATTCTGGCATAAGCCCACTCCAAAATACAGTTCTTCCTCTCAGTTTGGTACGACACTGTCGCTCCCCAAGTATTCTGCTTAGGTTTGAATGTCATGGTCCTTCTCTCTTCTGTCATTGCCTGATCCTCACGAAAGCTGTGTTTTCAGAGTACTTTTCCCACCAGTAACACAAACGTCAGAAGATCTGGGACCAGATCCAGGCTGGTGCCCTCTGCTCCTGCTGCGCACACTCTTCTGGCTGTGCTCCCTTGCTTCTTCCTCCTCCTCGCTCTCCGCTTGCTGCCGATGCTTCGGGATAAAGTGACTCAGCAGAGAACGGCAGAGAGTGAGGCTGACTCAGATGCAGCCATCAACACTCAGGAAAGGGCTCAGACTTCTTGGAACCTCCATTTAGTATCCTCTAACTATGCCTAATATGGCCTTGAATCCACTTCTTGGTTTTATGGAAACTGTGTGTGGCACTGGGCTTGGTGAAGCAGGAGGCTCAGGACAACAGTGGAGTTAGTTATGGGTCAGATATATGTACGGGGAATGGATGTGGACCCATGGGAATTGCGCACTGCAGGGTTGTGGTGGCCTTGATACCCATAAACGCCCTGGCAAATATTCCCAATGTGGCTCTCCATCCCACCTACAGAGCCAACCTTTCTGTCTTCTCACCAGTTCCCGGTTACAGGGAGCATTTATAAGCAGGCGATCAGGCACAGAAATACGGGTGCCGTGGTGCTTCTTGCAAGGTTATGAGGTGCAGAAGGAATCCAGGAGTTTCTGGGATGAATCTCGAATACGTGCACATTTTCTCTCTGTTTGCTGGCAGCCGTGAACGTGCTGCTGTCTGTCAGGGAGGTGTGAGTGTACCAGAAACCAGCCCCTCTTCTGACTTGGATGATTTTGAGATGGACAATCTTGTTTTTAAAAAATTCTGTGAAACTGGCCCCTCAGTATGGCCAAGAAAACTGTGTCTACTCGCACATCTTCATATCTTCTACTTCTGAATGTGGAACAAGCATGTTAAAGGTGGGGGTTTTGGTCAAAGTCTCTGTGTGTTTGTGCTTAGGGTGAAGAAGCTGAAGCTGATTATACCTCACAGCTTTTTTTCATGTTATATAGCTGCAAAGTAGCAAGAAGAAATATATTTCTCTGTCAACTATATATGACAGCACTAATTTATCCTTGCTTGCCTCCTCAATCTTGTGCTGGGTAAGCAGCTGGCTTTTTCAAATGTCAGACCTGCTCCAAACACGTAGCTTGGATAGAAGAAGTTAATTTAACTTGCTGTCCTGCAGCCAGACAAGTGATTTGTCCACATCCTAATTCCCTTAGGTAGGTCCTAACTCTCTCCAAGCCTTTGGCATTGCCCAGCCTGCCACGGGTGGGGTTTCGCCTGCTGCCTCCTTGTCTGGCAGGGGTGAGGGGCAGCAGATGGTGCTGTCGGACCACCGCTGGGTTTCTTCTGACCATGAGAGCGACGGGCAGTGTTGGGGAGGAACGCAGTCTTGGGCATGCTGCCCTGCAGTTTATTTTGGAGGGGGCTGTTGCAAGCAGCAAAGTGGTTTCTCCATCCCTGGAGGTATTTAAAGATGTGTAGATGTAGTGCTGAGGGGCATGGTTTAGTGGTAACTTGGCAGTGCTGGGTTAACGGTTGGACTTGATCTTAAAGGTCTCTTCCAACCATAATGATTCTACGATTCTCTGCCTTAATCTCAGTGGTTGATAATGAGGGCTGGGGCAAAGTTGTTCCCTGGGAAATACAGTTTGCCCTAATGTTTCCAGAAAGCACTGCATGCAGAGTGTGACCCTCTCCTTTTGAGGACTTGTGTGTACAGCGTGAGATAAATGTCACCAGATCTCTGCTGAAAAGCAACCGTCTGTCGTACAATAGAAGAAGCTGTGTGGTTAAGAAAGGAGAGCTATTTTCTTGGAATAATGTCAGGTTAAAGTAACCCCTCCCTTTCAATAGTTTTTAATTATGTAACAGAAAACTAAAGTAGAAAAGTCAAGGGGAGTGAGAAAACCCTCTAGAAGATATTTTGAGTGGGTTGGGCCCCTCAAGTTCAACCTGAAATGAGTCCAGGGTGGGAAGACCAAAAAATATCAGACTGAAAAAAACCCTGGAATTTATTAATCAAATGCCTTTTTTTTCCAGAAAAACACAGTTAAAAACCTTAAGCCATATTGAATAAAAGCCGCTCAGTCAGCCAAAAGTGTGAAGTGAACCCTGTGATGCTATTTGAAGTATGTAGGTGGCATGCATAGACACTTCTATTTACCTTTCTACTCTAGTGAGTTTATAAAACAATTAAGAGGTGTGCTAGAAATGATGAGATGAAACACGGTCAACGCATATAAAAGTTGAAACTGTTTTTACAAAAAAGAGAAAAGGAAAGATATGTAAGCAAAGGAATGGGTCCCTGTTGAAAACTGATGGAAGCTCCATCATTTGGATCATTTGAAACCGGGCTGCACACTTCACTAAAAAATATGCTAAGGGAAACAGCTGTAGGTTTGTTCCCCCAGGGAGGGGCAAGACGACCTAATATATCTTCTTAATTTCATTTCTAATTTCTATGCTTCAAATCATGTAGACAAACCTTGAAATATAACCTACAGTCTGCTAATTCCTTCCTTTCTTCCTGTCTAGAGAGAGATCTTGAGTTGAAGGCAATTGCCCAACATTTTTGACTATTATTTTTAGCCTGGTTTCCTAAGGAAATGAAGCTTATGTGAACATAGTGTCATCGTGTGTGCCTGCCAGACCCTTCTCTTTCCTCTTCCCCCAGGAAGTTCTTGGCCAAATTTCAACAAAACTTAGCATAGGGCTGAGGACTAAAAAGATACTACAGTTCTTCAAGATTTAAGGGGTAGAGGGAGCTGTAGGGAGAAGGAAGTGCGTGTAGCATCATTAGATGGAGACTGCGTTGAAGGTTAACCTGGATTTGGCATCTGAAAGTTCACAGTGAGCTCAGCCCAGGGGCACAAGCCCCAGGAAACTGGTGGCTTTCTGGCAAGGCAGGTCCATGGGTTAGCTCAGATGTCAGCAGAGAGGGGGCTGTGTTGGGACCATTTGGCCAGAGGAACTGGAACAGCAGCTTCTTGCTGGTGGCAGTCCTGCAGCTGCTTTTGCGTGGCTGCCTCTGCTGTGCTAATGCTTTCCTTCCCGTTTTTATTGTCTCTCTGGGGCGTGCTGGGGCGAACCGCTGACAACGGGGCTCTGCCACACGGCCTTCAGGCCAGAAAGCAGACCTTCTTGGCTCTCACAGGAGGGCTTTTTCCCCTAACTCCTCCTTTGAAGTCCCCTTGCCCCACGCCCGAGGAAGCTGATGTCATCGGAGGATGGGAGGCCGTGGCTGATCTCGGCCAGTTCCCACCTTCGGAGGAAGGAAATTCCTTGGGGCAGTGCTGTTTATCTGTTGGCCCCCAGAGAGCCCGACTGAGAAATGATGTGGCTTTCTAAAAGCCGCGGATTTTAGATCCCCCCCTCACCTCCCCGTGCTTGCTGTGCTTTCATTGTGCAGGTGGCTGCCTGGGGACAGCTCATTGATTGCAATGTCAGAAAGCTGAAGCCTGGCGCCTTAATTACTTTTACACCTTGCTTGTGGAATTCGCTCCGCAGAAACACAAAGCCTCATGCAGGCTGGTTTCTGTGGATCGATTAAGGAAGAAAAGCCCAACAAACAACCCCCCGCCCCAGGATTAGTGAGGGCAACGAGCCAATGCAGCTCTGCAAGAAGGAAAAGGTGGGACTTGCTGCTCCAGAGGATGCGAAGGAAGGGGCCCTGGCCTCACAGCCTTGAAGCCCTGCTAAACAGAGCACTGAAATTGCCTGTGGTGTCGGAGAGGAGTGCAGTGGTCAGAGCAGGAAGGATGGAGAGTGTCTCAGACTGTCCTGCCTGAGCATACTTGGAGGTTACTTACACAAGGCTGCAGAAGAAGGCAGGGGAGAAGGACGCGTCTTGCCCCAAGAGGTGCCCATTTGCAATGAGTGGCAGTATATACCTGGCATGGGGTGGTTCAGATCCACCTTCCCTGTAAGAGAGCTCTGGCTCTGGCTGTGTTGCTGTCAGCCACGTGATTACAGCAGGTTGAAGGCAGCCTGTGAGACTACATTAAGCTCACATTAGGCAAATGTTAGGCTCAGTAGCAGTGGGAGGGAAAGGTGAATCGCACAGCCTGAGTATGTCCAGTGTACCTTGTCTGCAGCCTCCAGGTAAAACCAGAGAGACCCTGTTTTAATTCTAGGTTGAAAGAAACGCTTTCTGTCATCACATCTCCAGAGCATGACCTTGGCTACCCATCTCACAACCCGCTGTGCCCACAACAGGCAGGACCAAAATCCTTGAGGTCCAACTATAAACCCTCCACATGAAGCAGAAGCTTGATGTGGGCAGCGGGTCATGCCAGAAACCCAGGAAAGACTGCATGTTATCACAGAGCGACCCTCTGGCGGGGGATCGTCTCCGACAAGAAACTCACTTTGCAGCCGAGAGGGCACGTGTCAGGCAGGAATGTGCTGTCTGATGGGTCAGCCTCTGGCTTGGAGCAGCCGGAGCTTTTCCCCTCATCACACTGTGTCTCGGCGTCTTTTTAGATACTGAATAGTCTGATCCTTCTTTTAACCTTTCTCTATTCCAGGTAAAGACTTCAGAGAATTCAGCGTTAGGTCTCTCTTCTCCAGCAGGAGGAATGTGCTGACACACAGATATCGCCGGACTGGCAACCTACACTGGAAACACAGTTATTCGAGCCAAGAGGTTTCTTTTGCTCGTGTAGTTTATCGGAGCTGCCCAAACAAAATGAGCTATACTATAAAGAAAAAAAAATAATCCCTCCTTCTGTAGCACTGCATCCACACCAGGGCTTTTCGTTGGCGTAGCTCTCTCTCTTGTAGGGATGATGTATTTGTTTTTTCACACTCCTAGCTGACATAATTAGGCTTGCAAGACTTCCTTGTGTAGACTAGCCCTAGCAGAAAAGGGGTCAGCTTGTTTCAGGAGCACTTCCATGCACCAGTGAGAATTGCTGTTGTCTTGAGGTAGTACATTACATCTGTTTTCCACCGTTGTAAAAGATTTCCCACAGTGTAGAGAAAAAAGTGATCCTAAAAGCTCTGTTTTGTCCAGTCATTTTTGTTGATCTATTGTACCTTGGAGGGGGGGTGTGTTTGTGTAGACCTTGTTCACAAATTGCCATAGCATAGAGATTTGGGCGTTGGTGAAACACGTACATGGAATTTATTTGCAGTTATTCAGACGGATGAAGAAGTGTGGAAAGGGACTACCATAACCTGATGATTGTGCTTGTTTCAATCTGTCAATTGGATATGCCACGTAAAAAAAATCAGGACCAATTTGTTGTTCTAAGGAGCATTGAATCAATGTGTTTAAATTCTTTTTTAGTCCTTTTGCTGAAGTGCAAATACTGCTGAGGAGAAAGGCAGTAGTGGCTGGTGAAGACATGTAATGGTTCAGGTCAGCAAGGTAAAAATAGCCACATCTGGGACCAATGTGTTTGGGAAAGGGGTTGTCACTTTGTGTAAGGGGCAGAAAAGAACTGCAGGAGGGTGCCATTAATGGTGACAAACAGACGTGATCCTAGGGTGAAAAGCCAGCATATAAACTGCAGTGTTTCTCTGCTGTGGGTAAAGAGAGTGTCCTTTCTGTGAAAGGTGTCAAGAAGTTGCTTTCCCCATAACCCGGAGCCCTGGTTGGGTGTCCTTTACCCAGTTGCATGATTTGAGATGTTGTTTTCTGGCCAGTGGAAATGGCTGGCTCCAGTCAGAGCCCTCCAACCATCTCACAGGATGGCCCAGGTCATCATTCCCATCCTTTCATTCCTCCTTTCCTATTGTGTGACCAAGCAGCCCCATGAAGGCCACCAGCGAGGGCTCTGAGGACCACCACTGGTACTCTATGGTGAGCAGTGTCAAGCCTAGAAGCGATTGCCTGGCTTTGAAGCTGAGCGGTCAGCCTTTGTATACTGAGATAGAGAGATTATTTAGATAATGTGCTACTGGATGGAAAAAGTTTATCTCCCCCTCCGCAGACATAGTTTCAGACTAACTAAATTATGCTCAGCATGGGTATTTAGACTCAGTTCTGCAATATAGCATTGCACCCTGAGGAGTGGTGCCTCCCAGTTTGTTGTGATATTAATCTTGGAGGCAAAACAAAATCCTTTACAAAAGATCGATTTAGTGCATCTCCTTTGTCTTGGCAGAAGACAAATTGGAGCTGCAACATCTGTTTTTCTGAAGGGATAGTACTTTTCCACTCTTGGTTTTCTCTGGCAGCTGCGCGCCGCCTGAAAGGCTGAAGTCAAGTACTTGTCAGTGGTACCTCTGACACTGAGCAGGATAATAGGCCTGAGAGATGAGCTTAATATTTCAAAGCACCGGGCAGATTTTAATTATCTTTGCCATTATTGCCCTTAGCCCACCAACGAGTGTGGATAAGCCATGCGGAGAAATACCGAATCACGCGAACACTTCCATTTAGCAGAAAAAAGCATTGTTAGAAGTAGTGGCTGAAAGAAGAATCCCAAAATATTCGAATGGGAAATGAAACTTGAATGCTCAGTAGGGATGGGAATTAATCACAGGGGGGAATATACCAAGGGAACTGCTGGCTTTTCTCCATCTCTTGATGTTTCAGATGAAGATAAGTTGTTCTTCTGTAGGAGATGGAGAGATATATATATTGGTCAAACATAAGCAGTTGGCCTTGATTCAGGCACAACTGAGTGAAACTAAAGCTTTTTTTGATATAGAGAAGCCAGACGAGACTCTTCTTTGCAGAGCTTTAAGCTCTATAAATCCACGATGTTAACTATTTTCCCTACTTTATCTAAGGAAAAACCCAAACTGGCAGGTGATACAAGTTGCCCGAGGCCATATAAGAAATTAATGGCAGCATCAGGAATATAACTCAAGATTTCCTGGCTTTCTGCCCAGTCCTCTAGTTGTGCAGCCCTGCGAGATGCTGATGCTGCAGGGGAGAGGCTGAACCTCTCACTGTCCACTCCTCCCCACTACAGCCGGCTGCTGGGCCCCCGCTCAGGCAGCCTGCACCCCTTGCTTGGCACTGCCACCGTGGCCCAGCACCTCAACACGAATTTTCCACCAGCATTCGGCCACTGGGTGTGCTTGTGCAGCTGCCTTGGCTCTGAAGGCTGGAGCGGGGGCCTCGGACTCTTCTTTGTACTGGGCAGAATAGGCAGACCTTCTCCTCCCTGCGGGGTCACTGCCCAGCATCCTCGGGGCACTCCTATGTTTGCCTACAGGAATTGCAGGAACAGGCAAAGGTCACAGCCAGGATGAGGGGCTGCTGCTGGGAAAAGTGAAAGGGTGAAGGAAGGTCTCCCCTTGCAGGTTCAGATATGGCCAAACTGGAGTCATGATGCAAAAAAGGAAGAAGGGGCTGAGAGCGGCAGTGGTAAAAGCCCTGACCCTGTGTCAGCAAATCGGTTGAGTATATCCTTAAAAATACATCCTGCTGAACCTCGTTAAACACACTCTTCATGCAACAGGGGCTAAGGGCTTAGCTGAACCAAGACTTGCATAAATAGAGGGCTGTGCATCATTAAAGACACTATTTTTTAAAAGTCACCTATAATAGAGTAGATAAGGGCAGCTATTTCCTCAGTATATCTAGAAATAAAATTTTTTTTTCCAAAAGAAATAAAATTCCAAACATAACAAAAAAATCCACCAGGAAACAGTGTATCAGGAAATTAGACAGACAGGGTATTTTTGTGCTTGTGAGCAGATTTGACCCCTTGATAGCAATTTGCCAGCCCAAATGCATCTTGGTGCTGTCAGGCCTGGTGACTCTCGTGTGGCGATGCGACTTCCAGAATGGTGGATACTTGGGATGAGTGGGGAAGACTGGACCCCATCAGAGATCAGCAAAAAGATAAGCTGTGCCCAAGGTTTGCCCATGTTTGGGCTTCAGTTCAGCATGGCCATCTGATGTAGCTGCTGTGCTGGCTGAGAAGTGACTACTGTGTTTTAATCCTGGGGTGGAAACATTTCGGCAGTAAGCGACGCAAATGTTGACTGTGGTTTTTCGCTAGGATATCTGATATACAGCCAGCCCCACAAACGTTTAACTCCTTTAACTCTCTTTATACTACCTAAAAGCTTATGGGCACAAGCTCATGTCTTTTTCCAAAAGTTCTTAATGCGCATGTGAGAGTAGGTCTTACCTTAATATATTACCTTTGGATTTTTTAGGTTGAAGGTAATGTAAGATGTTATCAGATGGATCTCATCTCCTGTGTTGTGCTGGGACTGTGTTCATACAAAGAAGGCAGCTTTTCTGTCCTGCTGGGGTGAGAGCCAATCCCAAATCCAAACAGGAATTTATATCTTTTTAAAATGGTTATATCAAGTCATGAACCTTTGAATAGGGTCCTTCAAAGGTTTCTTTCAAGCACTTTCTTTGAAATGCAATTCTCCCCTTCCCTTTTTCCTTGAAGTTTCTATTCCAAGGTACCTCTAATCTTCAGCAGCTGATAAGAGCAGTCTCAGGGGAACTGCTGGAGGGGATCTCCCGGCACACAGGCACCTGTGAGAGCAGCAGGTGTGACAACCCAGAGTCCCACTTGGGGCTGGAAAGTCCTCATCTGTCCCCCTTGTACAGAAGGGAGAAAAAGGCTCGCAGCTCTTAACTGGGTAAGGCAGGCACTTGGTGCTCTCCTACTCACTCATCTCTATTGTCTACCCCAAAGCATTAAAATTCCTGGCGGAGGCTCTCAGATGATGGCATTTTAGTAAAAGATATTTGAGGATTTTCTTGTTCTTTCTAGGATTCTTTAGGTGTGGAAGGAGGTCTCCTTCCTGAATGATGGAGAAGGTGAGGAGAGGTGTCGGGGGCTAGTGTGTGGTGGTGGAGTGGCTCAGCATTGCAAACTGGGCAGGGGGGATGGCAGATGGGGGCCATGAGGTGAGGAAGAGCCTGCTTGAACACCATCCTAGTCCCTTACACTTTTAATTAATTCTGCCTAATCCATTACCTAACCGCTAAGAGAAACTAGACCTGTGGAAGTGGAGGATTACTGATTCTTTGGGTTAATCCTGCAGATCCATGGAGATGTGTCTCCATGGCACTGTTGAGCTGCGGTGTCCCAGACTGGAAGAGGGCAGCATATCCTCACGGGTCAGGAAATGTTGTCTTGGGTTGGAAGCTGCAAAATAAAATTGCACAAAGAAGCTATTGAAGGCCCCTGTTTCTCAATGCTTTTGGAGAAAAAGCGACAGCTTTCTGCAAGCCAGTTATTCAGCAAGAGGGTGGTCAGGCTTTTTTTTTTTAATTTTATTTAAAAATCAGGCAGAAAAAGCTAGTGAGATACTGGCTAAAACCGCTGCAGTGAAAACGGGGAGCTGGTTGCTTGTGGTGTGCTGTGTTCGCTCTGCAGCCTCTGTCAAGTCAATTTTTTTCTCCCTCTCATCCGTACCTGTAGTAACAAACTGGGCTCGAAGGGGAAGACATAAAATCCTTTTATAAAATGATGAAACAGACACAACACCGTGACATGGACATGGCGAAATTCCAGCAGACATGGAGCGATGAAGGCTACATGTCCGTGAACCTACCCAGCCATATGGTGGGAATGGTACCACAGAAATCCATGGCTACTCAGGGACCACAGCTTGGAGATCCGAAAACTTCAATGCTGGGGCATCGCTTTCTTGGCAGCCTCCTGCAGCCATAGCCTGTGAAAAGTGGTGATGGGGGTTCTTCTCTGCAGCTGGATGGTGCCATGCTGTAATGGCTCCAGCACCACAGTCCGGCCTGTTGTGCCCATCTGAGGGAACTGGGGTTGTTCAGCCTGGAGAAAAGGAGGCTGAGGGGAGACCTTATCGCTCTCTACAACTACCTGAAAGGAGGTTGTAGCCAGGTGGGGGTCGGTCTCTTCTCCCAAGTAACAAGCCATAGGACAAGAGGAAACGGCCTCAAGTTGCGCCAGGGGAGGTTTACATTGGATATTAGGAAACATTTCTTCACCGAAAGGATTGGCAAGCATTGGAACAGGCTGCCCAGGGAAGTGGTGGAGTCCCCATCCCTGGAGGTATTTAAAAGACGGGTAGACATCATGCTGAGAGTCATGGTTTAGTGGTGGGTTTGGCAGTGTTAGGTTGATGGTTGGACTCAATGATCTTAAAGGTCTCTTCCAACCTGAGTGATTCTATGATTCTATCACTGTTTTCTGCTCCCTTCTGCTCTCTGAGAGACAGCGCTTTCAGCCACAGCAGTAATATATTCCAAGTTAAAAACCCTCCATCGTTCTGATGGGAGTTCCCTTCCTTGAATTCTCCATATTTTCACTGATGTGAGGTGGGGTGAGGCCTCCGAGAGGAGTCCAAAGAGACACAGCAGAAACCCACAGACTGGAGCCGGCTAGGGCATGAGAAGGCAGATAGCTCTGAAACGGGCCCTGCTGCTGGAAAACTCACAACTTGGAGCTATTGCCTTTCTAAGTGGAAAACTAGTAATTCAATTTATTGCCCTGAATTATTTTGTCTGTCAGTGCTGGCAGGGAAATATAAATGGAAATGTAAGTGGCATCAGCTGGGCAAGGACAAACTTCCAAATCTAGACCTGAACTTTTCAGGTTCAAGAGGCTTTACTCCGGTCGTATTTGAAAAATAAAACAAGCATTGGGTCATCTGGAAGGACGCTCTTCACTTCATCTGCAAGCAAATGCTTTCCTAAGGAAAAAGTGGATTTTGCCACATCAGGAAAGGGAAAATACCTTCTGATTATGGATACCCTCAGAAGAATGCTGTGAGCACTTGCCGCACTTCTCCTTGTGGCCCAGGCAATAGTTCTTGCAGGTGGCCACAGGACCAGGCATGCCGAGCGAGGGGAGCGGGGCATTGCTTGAGCGGCACACCGCTACGGGCAGCGAAGGAGAGGGAGGTATGGGGGGTGCCTGCAGCCAGCCCGACCGCATCCTGCCAAAGAGACCCCCTCTTGTTTTAGGGAGCAGGTTGCTGAAATCACACCCACGGCTTCGGTGGTGAAAAGTAAAGGCAGAGAGGCCATGTGTCATTGTTATGTTGGTGCTGTCACCGTAAGTTGGATTTCCATTTGTTGGTAGTTCATAAATTAAACTAGTCTTTTTCTAATTTTTCTCAAAACAGGATCTGCCAAACTGCTTGAAAAATGGCATGAACTTGTCTGATCTTGATTGTTTCTGCGTGAATCCACTGGAGCTCTCGTTTGCTTGTTGGATGTCTGGAGACAAAAGGAAAGGAGTGGCTTGGAGTGTGGGGAAGTCACATTTCCCATTCTTGGGTGCCACTGAAGCTTGAAATGAATTATATTATTTTATGACAAAATAGCTTATTATCCTTTACCCATCCCAAGCCACGCTTCCCCAGTTCTTGGCGGAATAACCAGACATGTCATGGGCCAAATAAGGGTCAAATCATTACCTTTTCTTTCAAACAACATTGCCTCGACCCTGTTGTGTTCAGTGTTTTCATTTATTGCTCTTGAAGCTGAAACACATTCCAGATGTGATTTGCAAGGGCTCCCGCAAGGTCACAGCCAAGTCGAGGTGCTCTGACTGGCCTGTGGTGACCCCAAGGTGTCCTGGGGTGGGGGGCCCCGCTCCCTGCTGCCGGCCTGGGCCAGGGGGCTGTCACTGCAGATAAATCCTGACTTCTCCTTCGCTGAGAGGGGCTTCTCCGTCTTTTGGGGAGAGAGGAATGTGGGGGTTTGCAGGCACCTCTGCCATCACCTGGTTCATTTCTTGATGTGTGTGCCGAAGGCAGAGGTTGGACAAAAGGTGCCTGTCCCTGGGACAGCACAAGGAGGGAAGTTTGTGCCTTGGGGAAGGGACAGCAGACAAGATAAATGAGGTCTGCAGTCCTGAGGGGAAGCTTTAACAAACCATAGCAAAGTTCTTGTATTGTATTCCTGTGTGGGATTTTTTTCTTAGACGAACGAAAAAAAGTTAAAAAAAAAAAAAAAAGAAATTACTTCCTTGATGATATCATTCACCTCTCAATCCTTTAAGCTCACCAGACCTAAGTAACGACACTGGTGTCTATTAAAAATAAATGGCTGTTTTTTCTGCTACTGTTCCCTCAGGACAAATTCAGGCTTAAAGCATGAAGACAACATAAATTCCCTACTTCAATGTGAGCATACTAATAGCCTGATTTTCAAAGGTCCAAGTGCAAACAGAAGCGGGTGCCACGGAAAACCCAGCTGCAAATTTCTACTCCTAGAAACACTTACGCAGATGTCATTTCAGCCAGGCTCCTGGTGTGCACAGAGCTGTCACATCCCTGACTCTTTCTGGGACTGGGGTTTAATCCCTCAACAGCAGCTTTAAGGCTGAATGTGTATTTTAGCTGTGTTAGCTACTGAAGCTGCTGGGCGGGTAAGCAGAGTCCTCTGCTACAGGTTGAAGATTCTGAGACCTGCCTAATTAGACTTTCCTGCCCCTACTCGTCAGGCAGGGCAGAGATGTGCTGAGCTGTGCAGGTTCTCAGCCTCTTCTCAGAGGACCTGCCGGAGAAACTATTTCTGTAGCTCTGGTATCCAAACAATGGAACGGGTTTGTAGGAAAACCAAGCACGCTGTGGTTAATTAGGTATTTAAGATACCTTGGAGGATTTTTTCTTCCAAGAATTTGTCTACTTGCCCTTTGGACCCATGTAAACTTATTTTTTCCTACAACATCCTGTAGCAAGGCATCCCACCAGTTCTGTACATGCTGTGTGCTGAACTGTCTCTGTTTGTCTGATCTGAATCTGCCACACGGAAGTCCCCTACGATATCAGTGTTTTTGTACTGGAAGATGGTGATACGTTTCCAAGTTTTGGGCTAGATAACAAAATCTGGGGTAAATTCCACACGCTTAATTCAGAGCTGGAGATTTTTTTTGTGGTAGTCATGCTGCATCCTCAGCTAGGTGGGCTGAACAGAGGAGTCCGTGAGTAACTTCTGTGACCTTGCAGTGTTTATACTCCCCAACACAGTTTTCACTTCTTTAGTCTCACAGCAATCTCCAGCTGAAAAAAACCCTACACTCCAAGGAGCAGCACTGGTTGCTCTCGGTAACCCATCTCCGGAGTCCAGGATCAGGACAACATCTTACCATAGCCAGTGACTGCAGACAAATCCTATCCAAATATGTGGCCATCCCAATCCGTTTTTTTCTCTTTTACCAATGAATCATGTCTTCATTCCCGTGAAACTGCTTTTTTCTTCTCTTTCTCCAAACCAGTCCTCACTTTGGTGCGTTGAAATGCGACACAGAAATATAGCGCTGCTGGCCTTGGAGGAGGTTCCCCAGATGATTCCCCGAGCAGTCTAGCAATGGCCAACAACGCGGCCACCAGCTACGTGCTGCACAGCTAAGGACCATGGGCTCTTCCTTGGGAGACTCCTGGGCTTTGCTAGCGGTGAGGCACTGCTGGGTTTTAACCTCCTGGGTCTTTTCCATCTCTGTCTCACCTCTCCCCTACCCCCTCAGTATTGCTCCCTGCAGCACATTCGCGAGTTCGCTGCCCAGTTAAGGGTTGAAACGACCCAAGTGATTGGGAGTGGGGAACTGCTGTGGCCTCTCAAGAGTGAAATATGGCTTTGTGTCTGCAAAGAGGTTAAAGCTGCTCCCCTGCAAGAGCAACGGAAGGAAATGCCCTGTAGCTAAGTTTCATTTCGATGTACAGTATGAGAACATGTGCAACCCATTACAATAAAGCTCTTGCTGGAAAATGCCTAACCTATGCACTGTAAAACCTAATTAAGGGATTCCTTAAAAAACAAAGTTACCAACCAGTATCAAGGAGTGGATAATGAGAGGCTGCTTTGTGTAATCCAACCCTTTATCTTTAGGCCTTCGGGGTGTCCATGGCCAGGGTCTGTCCCCTTGTTGTTGCTGGGGCCTTTATTGTAATCGCAGCCCCCTCTGGCGTAAGAACAATTCAACCATCTCTTGTAAAGTTGACCGGCTCCACTTATTTTTCCTAATGGATACAGCTGCCGGTATCTCAGACAGATCAGCCTGCTGTGGCCTTGGCGATGGGGTTTCCACAAGCACTGGGGGGGCAGCAGGCAGGGATCTGCATCCAGCCCAAACAGGCACTGAAGGGCTGGAAGTGATGTACCCAGGCTCGGAGGGTGATGGAGATACCATCACTTCCAAGGAGGGGGCTTCCCCACCAGAGGGGAGGAGGACAGGGAGAAACAAGAAAACTGGAGGATGTCTTTCTCTGATACCTTCTCTCAAGCCCAGATCCTGCTGCCTGCAACTTTGCCAGCTGACATTAGTATCTCCAGCATGGGTGGAAAGGATGCAAGACCCTTTCTCAACAGCTGGAAGGGAGCAGCTCACAGCAGGCGTTGCCTCTTAGGACCACGCTGCAGTGGCAGAGTCTGGCCCTGAGCAGTTTCCCAATTTAGCAGGCAATAGCTGTGCAGACCCCTTCCATGACATGCAGAGCATGTGCACCATCCCTGCAATCATGCAGAAATCATTGTTTACAAGAACTACACTTCTCCAGTGTCATGGTTTGGGCTGGATTGGCCAATGAAAGCAAATGACAGATCTCTCCCCCACCTCTCTCCCCAAGGAGGACATCCAGACATGGATTAACTTTCCCCTGCTGATGCATGGATGCTCAGGGCCATCAAGTCTCCATTTATTTTGGTTTTTTTTTTCAGTGGGGCCAGCCCCAGTGCAATAACCACCTAATTCCTGTGTGTCCTCATGTGAACAGACTCGTAGAATCATAGAATGGTTTGGGTTGGAAGGGACCTTTAAAGGCCATCTAGTCCAACCCCCCTGCAAGGAGCAGGGACTCCATCCAGGCATCTTCCAGCTCCTCACCTTGTCCCTCTGTGCTGCTTTTCAGAGCCTCCTTCACAAACCAGGCAAAGGCACTTAGAGGAATCTGAGTTTTCAGAATAGGATCTAACACATCGTCAAGCCCCATCTGTAGTAGACAGGTGAGGTCTACTAAGCTGGAACTTGCTTGGGACTCTATGGGTGGACATATGCCAGAGACTTGTTGCAAGCAGTGAACAAGGGCAGGGTTTTTTGCAGGCCAGGTAACACGCAAACACTCTTCTTGCCATTAAGCTCACAACACTATAAAAAGTGTTTCCTGTTGTGGTCGTGGCTGCTAACGAAGGGTCAAAACTAGAAGCTCCCTGTCTGTATGAAGGCAAAGCCAACAGGAGCAGAGGCTGAACCCTCTGTTATCACTGTCTGCATCTCCCCCTTCCAGCCCAGCAGCTGAGCCTGAGAGCTAAGCTGAGTTTTACAGTATCTGTAATTAGTCATTTTTATGGTGTGCCCATTTGCAATATTCTAGGTAAGGATCTGTCAGTGTTTCCATTATATACCCTTCTGTTTCCAGGAGTTTATAACCAGGCTATAAAAACACACTCTGGGGCAAAGCTCGCCACATAAATTCTCAGCAGAGAACCTATTTTTGTTTTTGTTTTGTTTTGTTTTGCTCTGTCGCTTATAAATATGACTTTTAAATGTGCAGTAAATATAGAAAAATTCAGGTGGCTTCTTCAAGCATGTGTTTAACCAGGTTTCAGTTCAGCAGAGGCATATTGCAAAGGGGATTAATGTCTGTGGCTTTTGGGTTGCCTAAGAATGAGAAGTTTACTGTAATTGAACTGAAAGACTATCTGTAAACTAGCATCTGGATTTAGAGCTCTATTCACCGCACAAGCCGTGCTGGAATCGCTGACTCTCTATGAGTGCTGGAGGGCAGTTACATTGCACTGCGTTCAGCTCTGATCGTGCATATACAAACCCCCAAATCCAAAGGCTCTATCCAATGCTCAATTTTTACACCTACACATCCAAGGAAGGGGTACATTTTAGACAAAATTAAGATACAAACAGAAGGCTTGGTAGCTAAATGGAAGAATGGAGTTTCAGTGGGGATTTGGGGTGGGTGAGGGTTTGACCATGTTAAAGTACCTACAGGGCTGATGGTCTTCACTCATTTTTAGTGTGATTGGAAACAAAAATTCACGTCGATGTTTAAGGCTTCCTGTAAAAAACAGGATATGGCACACTGCTGTTATTCTGTAAGAAATTCAGTGCAAGGAGTTTTATGACATAAAAGCCTTAAATTGTACCCGTCAGGCAACATAAGCAATTCTCTCACTTGGTGGTAGCACTGCTTTATAAAAGCTTTCTCTGCTTCCAGCAGCTAAGAGGTGGATGAGCTGCAGCATCTGGCCGCTTGTCACCATGCTGGTGGTGTGCCGAAAATCACCCTGGCGCATCCAGGCAAGTGACAGGAGAGAAACCTCTGGTCAGGGCAGCTTTCCCACTACCGGAGACTCCTCACAGGGGAGACACCAAAGGACTAATTGGCTTCAAGGACTCAAGATCAGTTCTGTGCATCAAAGGCCAAGTTTTGCAACCCTTTCCCTCCATAAAATATAAAGTACTGATTTATCTCCCTCAAGAGCAAGGGCTACAAAATCTGCTCCTCATCTTCTTTTGATGATTTTGCGGTATGTTTCTCTGATCCTCAGTCTGATCCTTTTAATTTCAAAAGCTTTAATCAAAACCTCTTAACAATACATTCACTTACTGGGTTTGCGGTTTACATTTAATTCTGATTGATTTTTTAAAAAGATGGTTGCATTAAGATGCTACGGCTTCTGTTGGAGTGATTCATTAATATATGCCTGGGATGGCACAACCCCAGTCACATTGAAGCTCTGTGTTGACAGACCACTGAAATAATACCCCGTGTGTGACTTCCCAGGGAGTAAATAGAGCTTTTACCAGTGAGACCTTAAACCCTTATAGCATCGTGCAAGCGTGCTCAGTTAAGGCCTGGAAACTCATAGGTATAACACAGAGCCATGTGTCAAATGGGGCTGTTTAACACTCGCTCCGTGTGTTTGTGCTGACAGCTTTGAGGTGCACTTTGGGTTCTCTTCGTCTGGACCGAAGCGAGGTATCAATTTGTATGGGCGTGCAATTAAACCGGGGCGAGCTACTGCCGGATGAATTAAAATAATAGGATCTGGTTTTCAGGTTTGATGACGGGATTAGTGAGGGAGAACCACTTTTGCAGGAATGCTGCCTTGTCAGACGGAGGAGCCCGGCTGCATGTGATTGCATTTAACTGGGCTTTACTAGAGGCAGTTGGCTGCTGTCTCCGAGAGCTGGTCTGCTTGCTGCCCTGAATATAAAAAATGTTGAGTAACTGCCTTATTTTTATTAACTGAAATACAGATCTGATTGCAAAAGTCCGAACAATGCAAAAGATCAACAGTTTATGCAGTTTGAAATCACAGCTTCTTCCTTTCACCGGGGCTCTGCAGAGTCACAGCATCTTGACAAACATATGAGTCAATTGAAGCTGTATTATCTTTTCAAAATTGACTTTTGGCATTTGTTTCTCTAGAATCAAAAATATTATTCATTTCCTCCAAGCTTCTCTCTTAAGCGTCTCTGCCAAGAATCGTGGCTAGCATGGAGAAGAAAGTAGTTAGGAAAAAAAAAGTCTGTGTCGTGGTTGATCTAGTGCATCAATTTGATGACAAAGGAGGGGTTAGCCTGGGTCCAAGTTAATGTCACATTTTAACGTGGAAATGAAACAGGTGGTAAACAATTTTTAAATGGGATAATAAAAATGGTCGTGAAAGCTTATTTTCTTTCAGCCTCGTAATGATAGGAAAGGCTGTTTAAGGAAACTGCAGGAGAGAATTTAGGGACCGGGCACATGTGAGCTAACGTAACTCTGGGTGCAGGTTTCTGCAGGGGCGTATGCAGAAGTGCGGGTGCCCGCCTGCCGCCGAATGCCTGTGCTGCAGCAGGCGTGCGCTCAGGTGCGAGGGTTTGTCGGGCAGCAGATCGCTCACGGGGAGTTCGGGCAGCCGCTGAGTGGAGAGACGGGGATTAGAGTGTGCAGAGAGCCGGTAACGCTCCCCAAATGTGGCTGCTGGTGCGCTGAGGGGTCATAAGTAATAAAGTAATGAAGGGCTGGATTTGTGCACCTGCGATACGAACCAGCATAGGGCCACGTTTCACTCTTTGATACTAACAGAGTCCGGCGATAGCAGCGAGAAGCTCTGCGCTCAAAGGTAAGACGTTTGTGCCTTTCATTTTCCTTCCCATCCCGGATAGCAGTGTGTCCTCCATGGGGAGCCCTGCGTGCCGTGGATGCGGGGGAAGAGCCCTGATAGGGTGCACAAAGACAACTTTTCTTCCATTTGCAGCAGAACTTTGTGGCGTGGCGTACTGATATAGCGAAATATCTGTCACTCATGGTGCAACTGTTGTCTTTACAGAAACACTCAGCCGTGGCCTTTTATCTCAGTTGGCTGGCTCTAGGGCTCTCTACAACATTTTTGCAAAGGAGAGTGCTATTTAAATCTGTCTCTGGAATAATGAGGGAAGAGGAGTAGTTCGTACTAAAGGTTTTCTAGTGATTTTGGAAGAGAAGAAACCCTTGAGTTACTCGGGGAAGTTTCATTTTGCGTTTTCTTTCTGTCTCTTGATCCAGATGCTTAGAGGTCTCTCAGCACCTTCACACCTGAGTGCCCCGAACATTCCTACAGCAGGGCTGCTGGGCCGACTGAACACTGCTGCAAGCGGGCTCTGGTCATCAAATATCCAGAGTGTTCATGAGGAACTGTCTGTTTCTGCCAAATTGTAAGGGTTTTTTAGCAGAAAAAACGATTTTCTTAAAAAATCTTTTACTTCGAAGAAAGACCTGAACATTTTTTTTTTTTTTCAAAAAGATTAGAAACTTGAGGTGAGGAGGCATTCCCTTGCAGCCATAGCCAAATGACAAACAATTTATAAAAACCATTTCTGAATAGATGTTTTTATTTTCCAGATGCATTGCTGGTCTAAGTTCCTGTGAGAAAGGATTTGGCTGGCTTGGAGTGGGGCAGATTTGGAATCTGCCTTTTCCAGGTGACCACTTTAAAGCCTCTTAAAAGTCCTATAAAATGAATCAGTCTCAGCCCAAATCCCAGAATAACTTTGTCCACATCAGAAGAAAATGATCAAAATTAGTGTTCTTGCTGGCTGTCCCTGAAGAAAAGTCCCAGACTAAATGAGCCATGAAAACTGAGCTCTTGCACCGTGCTTCATCCAGCCAAGCATTGCACCATATTTTTTAGCAAAGCACTGGGGAAGTTTGTTCTGGGTACATACAGAGTGCTTACATCTTCATAACTGTCCAGCCAGCCCCTTTCAGGGGGCCTAAACTCTCTATATTGAAGAAAAGAGTTCCCTCCTGTACTATACCTAATGCCATGGACCTGAAAGATTGAGGGAGCATTGCACACTGGAAGAAAATAAAAGGCTGAAAAAGCTCTGAATAGGCGTTTGTGTAGGATCTTCTTAGGTATTTCTGTCTTCGTCACATATATTCATGACTTGTCACTGCAAAATTATTCATCATGCCCCTGCTAAAATACTGCTCTGCTTCACATCCCCTTTTCCCCAAAGGAGTTTTCACCTCTTTTCAGCTCAATTGCTTGAATTAGTATTCAGATAATATATCTATTAACTAGAGCGGGCTTTCTTTTTTCTCCATCACTTTTAATGAAGTTCCCTCCTGGTCCTTTGATAGACCAACTTGCTGCGTTAGTGAAGTTTAAGGAAGCCTGAACTTCCTTGCTAAGCTCGGATGGGGGAACACAGATTCAAAGGAGCCAGCTGACCGCATTTTGGATCCTCTTTCTTCCTAAAACATGAAATAGCTTTCTGCCGGGGCTGCCCTCCTCCACCAACTGGTGCCACTCTAGAAAACACATGAACACACAGCTGCACCCTTGAGTGGCACCTTCTCCCCGCGCTTGGGTGCACCCTGTCTGGCCGTACAATTTAGCTCAATTAGCAGCCCTTGCAGACCGGAGAGCTGTCAGGTGGCTGACGGGAAAGCTTCAGGTGTAATAAAAAATCAGTCTGGGAAAATGTCATGCCGGTGCTGGTTTCTGCAAAAAGGTTCTTCTGAGGCTCTGGGAGAGGCAGCGGGAAGCCTTGCCCTGGCTGCCGGGTCCGGGAGGTGAGAACTGATGTCCTGGTTTCTCGGTGACAGGCGAGCCGCTCGAGAGAAGCGCCGGGTAGCACCAGGCAGCTGGAACGGCAATCGCGTGCTCCTGGTAGGAGCGAGACAATAAAACTTCCTCGCGTCTCCCAGGCTCCGCAGCTTTCTGATGTCAACAACAGCAGCAGGAGGCTTCAGGCACGTTCCCGGCAGCTGATCATATTTATCAAGTTCATGTTCCTTGCTTTTTTTTTTTTTTTTTTTTTTTTT
>VFFE01009212.1:4186535-4305434 GCA_008921705.1 Burhinus oedicnemus | reverse complement strand
AAAAAAAAAAAAAAAAGGCAGGGAAAAAAAAAAAAGAAAGCCTGTGGAGGACAAGAGCTTTGCTGCATGTTAGCTGTAAAAGTTCCACAAATGTGGAATCTATTAAAACC
The DNA here is from genome assembly GCA_008921705.1 of Burhinus oedicnemus. Lineage (NCBI taxonomy): Eukaryota > Metazoa > Chordata > Aves > Charadriiformes > Burhinidae > Burhinus > Burhinus oedicnemus. Next base: position 4,305,324 of record VFFE01009212.1, on the reverse strand, counting down.
ATTATTTGTTTATGATGTGAAAGTGATTAGTCTGTTCCAAAAACAAAAACATGAAAACTCTATGCGCTGGGACTTTTCAGGAGAATAGCCACTGATTCTTGATTATAATAATTTATATAATATGACTCCTTTTCTATTATATGTATAATTACTGTAGCAGTCAGTTGCCTTAGCCAAAATTAGGGTCCTCTTGCACATTCATCTAGAAAACACATTCCCTGCCCTGATGAGCCTCTAAGCAGATGAGAGCTGGATGATTACCCAGATGATTACCAGGATGAACCCCAGTTTTGCAGATGGGGAGCGGAGTCGCCCAGGCTCATGGTGAAGGAGTTGGGTGGCACCTTGGGTACCACGGCTCAGCTCTTACCTGGAGCCACGTGGCTGGGCTGGTGAAGTCAGAACATTTCAGTGGGAGCACAGGGACATCCATGTGGCCCCAATTATGGACCCAGGGCCTCGGTTTCACTTCCTGGACTGAATACAATAACAGGATGCTGGGATATTTAGGCTGCATTCACTGCAGGGAATGTTTTTTCTTTAAAGGCAGAAAAAAAAATCTGTTTCCCTCTAAGATGTCAAATCATGGAAAGACAGGGATATGGACTTGTTCTGTACATAGAAACCTTGCTCAACTTTGGCTCCTTACCACCTCCTTTCACCACACTGCTCACTTTTGATTTTAACATCTTACTAGTGTGAATGTACTCCATGGCTTTTGAGGGGGGACCTTATGTTTGCTGTCACCCTCCCTTGCTGACACTCACCTGGCTGGTAGGACAGCTTCATGAACCTGCCTGCATGCAGACACAGAACCCCAACGTGTTCCCTGGTGTTGGGACCTCTCATGAACCCTTTGCAGGACCTTTTAGAAACCAGGTCTGTAATTCCTCCCACTTCCCAGCCTGCTCATCCTTTCCACGTGCTACATGTCCTACCTTGGAGATCCTTCTCACCTTTGAAGCATGGGGCATTTCTAACAGACAGAGCGGCTACATCGAATGGTTGAGTTCAGGTGACCATGCGACTGCCATCAGTGAAAGCTGGTATCAGTGGGAGGAGATTTTGATCCTTCACCGATGGGCTGATGATCAAAACAAGTATCTTTAATTTTAGCAGCCTGTTAGAGCTTTTGCCTTATTATTCCCAGGCAGAGCATGAGGCTCTTCAAGGTTTTCTGGCCTATGTACGTTAAGCCCAATGTTTCATTTAAACCACATTTGGGTTGGGGTACAGAAATTCATCAGTCATCTTTCATTACGCAGGAGGAGCAAGTGTGGCTGACTACTGTTGCCTCTGCCTCGGTAACTTGCCTGCTCGTTTTAATGTATTGGTCATTACGAGCGTTGGACTGAAGAATTACAATATGCAATTGGTCTCACCCTGGGAGGAAAGCCTTTCCTCTCTTATGGAGGTCTGTTTCCGAGAAGAAAAAATTAACAAAGCAAGGGCAAAACACTTCATTTTAGGAAATTTTAGTATTTAAATCAGATTGAGTACTGAACTCTTGCAAAGTAGCTAGCAGGCCAAGCCACTGCTGCTGCTGTCTTAGAGAACGAAATCCCATAAATGTTCACTAACTGTCCAAGTTTCATCCTGAAATCAGTTAAGGGCTGTTTGCCTCTGTGTTCGTTGTGCAGGGCTGTCACTGAACCTTCTAATTTACAGCCCAGATTTCCTCTCAGCCCATTCATATCCCCCATGCTCCAGTGCTGTTTTTTAGCTTATTCACTCTTCTCCTTTCCCGTCACTAGAGAAGTGTGAAGATTGCAGTTCAGGGGTGTCGTCGTTCTCCTTGTAAGCAGGCCATCCTCTTCTGGTTTCGGAAAGTTCTTCCCTCTTCTGCTAATCCCAGGGTCCTTCCTTTTGTATGTTGCCCTGTGAATTTACCTTCATTACATACAACTGGACACAACTCTCTACAACAGTGCCATCACTTCCCTCCGGCTACTGGAAGCATTAATCATTGCTCCCAGGTCTTTTCCCTTCGGTGAGGTTATAGTGATATGTTGCCTCACACCTCGCACCACAGATTTCTGGGCATTTTCTGTGACTTCTTATCTCAAGATCATCCAGTTCATGTTAACTTTCTTGTTCTCCACTCTGTTTAGACTGTCTCTGAATTGGAGTCATCAGCAAGTTTTATTAGCATATTTCTTACATTACGTGCCACGGTCATTAATGAGAATACCCGGCAAGGTTTCTAAGACTCAACACTGAAGAGCTCCATGAATAATTCCCTTTAGTCGAAGAATTTCCTTTTCACATAATGTGTTTCCTTTCATACAAATCAACACTTTATGTACTTTTCAGATCTTGCACAGATTCCTGTTTTTTCCTGTGAAGAGCCATTTTCCATGTGGCCCTGTTTGACATACTTTACTGAAGTCCAGATCAGTTGGATTCACTGTATGTCCTCTAGGAAATCTCTAGCAAAGAAGCCATATGAAATAAATATCTGTTTTTGGCAAATCCCAAAGTTGTACTCTATCCCAGTTCCCATATATACTTATGTCTTTAATTACACTTCCCTTCGACCACTGTTTTAAAGCCTTGTGTGCTGTTAAAAACAGTTAATGGCAACTGATTTTACCTCCTGCTTTAAAGCAAGTTATTTATAATCTTTGCTCAAAAAATGAATCTTGGTGTCCAGGATGCAGCTGATGCTTTTCCGGAGTGGAGTTTGCAAGCTGGTTGGAGAGCAGGTTACCTGCCTCGCTGGACCCTGTCCACAGCGAGGAGAACCAGCAGGTCCCCAAAAGCATCTGGAGATTGCAGGGTCAGGTCCTAGCATTCGGAGTGGGATCTTGGGCCACAGAAGGCATTAGAAAAGCTGTCATTCACCGCAGTGGTTCTCAGGCAAAGCATGGTGTGTGGGTCACATTTCTTCCCACTTTGTGCCTGGATGGGGAAGGGAGGCATTTTATTTCTCCCTTTCCCCACTTGCCCATCATATGAGAAGAAATTGGAGTTGGTTTATGCATTCACTGCCTAAATTATTGTTCTTTAAATAGAGTTACTGTTGAGTAGATATGAAGAGGGAAAATTTATCGTTGTGCTTTTGCTCCTGCTTGGAAATACAAGTTTTGGCTTTTATCTACATGTATATTCATACAAATTCAGGCACATGCACACAGGTTTATATAAAACAAGTGAAACACCTGCCTGTGTTTGAAATGAAAGAATTGGGTAGTTTATCCAACCTGAAAAATACCAGCCAAAAGAGAGGAGGGGGATAATATGGGTAAAGAATAAAAAGAGTCTAAATAAACTTGTCAGAAATGGGAATCTGGCAGGTGGAAACCTGAATGCAACAGAAGGGATATGGGAACCTACATGGAGCGCGGCAACAAGAATAGCTCCAACAGGAAGGTGAGGGCTTGACCTGGGAAAGAAAGCAAGGAGAAGAGAAGAGAGAAATTCAGCTCTTTGCTAAGAGAAGAAAATTCCTCCCAAAGAGTCTGGCATGGAAAGAGGCCTGGAACGGATGAGAATCTGGATCTCCAAGTGAAGGAATGCATGAGATGAGTCAAGAGGGAGAGAGAGATTTAAGGAAGAGGAAGATTTACTTCTATATCACAGATGGAGAAAGAGATAGCAAAAGAAGTTCTTAATACCATGGAAGATTTCAGGCTGACAGGAAGAATTTTTCTTGATTTAAAAAAGGGATCTAAATGTAAAGTGGTTTTTTACCTTGCCCATACAGAGATCTTTCTTTACTCCTTTTTGCTAGAAGTTTCTATAAAAAGGAGTGGGTGACTGGTCCTACTGGTAATGGGGGTCCTGGACACCAGTACACCTGGGTGGATGTCTCTTTCTCCCCACAGCCAAGGATCTGTCTGCCCTGTTAGCCTTACAAAGTTGTTGATGCTGATGTGCTACTAATTTCAAAGGAGGCAAATTGAAGGACCTAATACCTAGACTGGCTTGGCTCTCAAGAGATGCGTGTGACCGTCTCCTGGGCACCACCAGCCAGGGAGCTAATTAAAGTCTTCATATATAAATGCTTTTATATAGGTGAAAGTGTAGTGACTTTAGTGTAGACAGTGCTCTAGAAATACTTAACATGGAAAGGAAAGCGGAGTTTCTTAAGGATGACGTGAGCCGGTGGTTGAAAGCAGTAAAGCTCTACTCAGAACAGAATCACAGAATCACAGGGGTTGGAAGGGACCTCTGGAGATCACCTAGTCCAACCCCCCTGCCAGAGCAGGGTCACCTAGAGCAGGTTGCACAGGATGGCGTCCAGGCAGGTTTGGAATGTCTCCAGAGTCGGAGACTCCACCACCTCTCTGGGCAGCCTGTGCCAGTGCTCTGCCACCCTCAAAGGAAAGAAGTTCCTCCTCGTGTTTAGATGGAACTTCCCATGTTCAAGTTTGTGCCCATTACACCCACATTCAGGTCTGGATCTACTCAAAGAAACCCAAATCCACCTCAGGTTGGATTGGTGAAGCAGAGGATTCGTGAGCACCTGGAAAGCAGGTCTTGGGTCCCCTCCCCAGCCCTTGCCAGCTTTATCTTCCATTACAGTTATTAAAGGTAATCAGTCTTCCTGCATGGCACTGTGCACATAGGTTACCCAGATTTTCTACCACATACAGCATGTAATGAAATTGCACCCAGAACCACATAACATAGCACAGTTCATATCGGGGTAAAAGATGCACAATGCTATTTACCGTACAGCATCTCTGTGAGGTTTCTGTGTTAGACCCGAAATGCAGCCACGGGGGCCAGGTCCCCTTAAAGCGTTACTCATTTTTCTCTCTGCTCTTTGTTTTGCTGCCACAGGGTTTATCGAAGCAGGGCTGATGCAGTGACCAGTGCTGAATGTACCGTGCATACATGATATCCCAATTTTTTATGTAATTTTAGTTCCGCTGTGCCCATTTGGGGTTAACTTTCAGCTAATATCCAAGTGCTAATTTTTCTGGTCTGGAAGCCTGATGAATGTTAATGTCAAGGTCACGTAGCTACATTTGGAAACCAAATGTAAAAGCTGAGGAGGCAAGTATCTATGGTTTAGTGGTGGGTTTGGCAGTGTCGGGTTAATGGTTGGACTCGATGATCTTAAAGATCGCTTCCAACCTAGACAATTCTATGATTCTGTGTAGTTTGGAAGTAACTTGGCAGCTTCCCCAAACAAAGCCAAACCTAAACACAGTATGGATGCTGTGACTGGTCACAACTATGTGACAAAGCTCTCTGATGTGCTGGGCAAAATCGCACGCGTTGCATTCAGACTGATCTTCATAAATATACCATGAGTGGGAAGAAAGGTGAAAGGAGGCCTGTGAATGACATAGAATCATAGAATCGTAGAATGTGTTGGGTTGGAAGGGACCTTTAAAGGTCATCTAGTCCAACCCCCCTGCAGTAAGCAGGGACATCTTTAACTGGATCAGGTTAACTAGATCAGGTTGCTCAGTACCCACATGTTGTGCAGTACCCACTCAGCACTACTGCAGCGGAAAAGGAGAGCTCGCTTTGGGGCTTAGCCTGCAGATCAAAGCAAGGCAACCATGCCTTTCATCTCCACTGCCTGCGGGAGGGCTGCTAGGACCAAGTTTGCAGAGCTGCGCCTAGGGAGAAGCCCGGTGGAGTCTTTAGCTGAGGGCTGAGTTTGGCGGGTCTCCTCAGCAAAGCCCACACCAAAGGGCTGGGTTGACCCGTGACATTACTTGTACCTGTCTTCCCTGTGCCTGGCTTTTTTGATTCTCCCTTAATCTGTGCGTAACCTCCCTGGGGACCTGATGTGGGGAAGCACCAGGGGAAGAGTGGCTGCGCTTCCAACCTGACAACATCGCCTGGGGTTGGATGGGAGGGTGATTCTGCATTCACACTGGGCTGATAGTGAAAACAGGCTTTTTCACTCAGTATGCTCCAAACTTCTATTATAAAGACACGGAGAGGGCAGTTAAGCCAGACCTCAGCACATGGGAAACTGCAAGACTCGAATTCAGTCTCCACCCTGGGGAGAGATGTCCCCCTTGACCTTGGGCAGGATGCTTCATCCCACTCTGGGCCTCAGTTTCCCCCAAGTGAAATGAGACAATGATCCTGTCTCCCAGCACTTTTGACCAACGGGGGCTGGATGTGGTCACAAGTGTCTTTTCAAATGGATGATACTATATTTTCTTTCCATTATTTTAATCCAGAAATATTTCCATTCCCCTTCTCAGTCAAACTCATGAAGTCAGCTGTGGCAGCAGAAACACTCACCGAAATTGAAATTTCTAGTCCAAATAAGACAGATTGACCTTTTTTTTTGTTTTTCCTTAAAAAATGAATATCTTAAATGGAAAAGGCTGTTTGCAGGTGGCAGATCTCTTAGGTGAAGCTGGAGTTGTGGCTCGCCTTGGCCTCTGGTGTTTGGCAGGTAGAGAATTGTCCTTCAGCACATCCGAGGTGCCCAGGTCTTTGTTTTGGATGTGCGTTGTGTGTTCAAGTAGAAGCAGGGAGTGGTGTCAGGCTGGGAGAGCCTGAAGATGCATCACAGCGTGGAGCACCGTGTCCTCCGAGTGGCTCCAGTCTCCCGGCCATGGGGAGGGAGCTTGGCTGCCATGTCCTCCCTCGCTTCCTTTGCAGGAGCACAAAAAGCAGGATTTAGGAAACGTGAAAAGGGCGGTGAAATCCTGTCTCTCGGTGCAGGTCTGCAGCATCAGGCTGAACGGATGATGTGTGTCCGTGTCTGTGGTGTGTTTGTGGGACTGAAGCAAGTTCCCTGGGGTGTGTCCATTTTGTTCCAAACAGTTCATAAATCTAGTAATTATTAACAAAGGATATTCTGTTAAATGAAAATAATATCTGAAATACAATCTCTATAAATGTGGTTCATTTAGTCATTAATTTTATAGATTGTTGAAGTAATTAACAGTGCATAAAGAGGACTTCCTCCAATGCAAGTGTGATCTTTGGCTGAATGGACCTTTGTAGTGATCTCTAAGACAGTGTCACAGAGTGGAACTGGAATTTCATCTTGCCTTTATTTCCTTATTGTAGTATTTTAAACTGTTTCTAAAATGAAAATTTTTTATGTGCTGGCCTTTAGTAGTTTGACTCGTTTGCTTTTGTGGTCACTATAAATCATACCAAAATTCATGAATTAGAGTCCCTCTTGAAGTAATTTATTTAAATACTCAAATATATGAACAAAAACTGTCTTACAGAATCACAGAATCACAGGGGTTGGAAAGAACCTCTGGAGATCACCTAGTCCAACCCCCCTGCCAGAGCAGGGTCACCTAGAGCAGGTTGCACAGGATGGTGTCCAGGCAGGTTTTCAGTGTCTCCAGAGTCGGAGACTCCACCACCTCTCTGGGCAGCCTGTGCCAGTGCTCTGCCACCCTCAAAGGAAAGAACTTCCTCCTCATGTTTAGATGGAGCTTCCCATGTTCAAGTTTGTGCCCATTACCTCTTGTCCTGTCACTGGGCACCACTGCAAAAACACTGGTGCCATCCTCCCAGCACCCTCCCTTTAAGTATTTGTAAGCATTGATGAGATCCCCCCTCAATCTTCTCTTCTCCAGAAAGGTTGTCACGTTATCTATAGTTAGACAGAATCTGCAGCAGGAGCAGGGTATGTTTTGAGGTGATTTCCACTTCATTTGTTTTTTTCCGTCTCTTCAAACACACATTTTTCCTTTGGTTCTCTGCATGCCCGGTCAGTAGCTAAAAGCGGTTTAGCACTGCAGCAGAAATGAAGATCTCCATTTATTCTTGCTGTCTAAAAGTTATATTATCCCAGTGGGAAATCGGCCAAAGAACAGAACATCCTCTCCTACATTGCTGCTGCCGTTTGATCTCTCTCCTTCACCTGTAGGCTCTCCTACCATTTGTATTTACAGACCTTTTGCAATTTCTTAACTGTCTGCAGATGAGAACTCCTCCTGCCTTTCTTCTTGGAGATTTTTGGTCCTTCTACTGCCAAGAAAAAGTTTTGCTTTGAGAGTGTGGGAAAGATGACAACTACAGAAAAGGCAGGATGAGCAAACAGTGTAATGCAGCCACTTCACTGGACACATCCTTGCTCTCCCTGATGGTGTAGGGACAGAGATGCTCCAAACAGGCCATAAGTGTAAGAGATGGGCAGAAACGGAGACTTGATTGTATTTCCCTCCTGTTGTTGGAGGAATAAGGACAAAGGACAAAGTTGGACTCCTGTTTCTCCTCTCTCATAACAACATGAACCCCCCAAAAGACAGAGCAGCATCTAGCTGTGGATTTTATATGGCCATTACTGGATTTTCTTGCAATGCAGATGTTGCTGCTCTCATGTGTCCATCCAAGAAGCATACACTCAATACCGATCGGTGAGACAAGGAGTTGTGTGGGTAAATCTACAGATCAGAGCTGTCACTTGATTTTGCTGGAAGATTCAAAAAAAGGTAAAAAACCTCATTTCCCTCTGCCATTAATGCTGGATTGTCTGTCAGGATGAGCTCTTTTCATCTACTCCATTTGGGTTCCTTTTGCAAAGAGTTCTTCAGAAACACAACAGATTTTCAGTCATGCTTTCCTCCTCGTTAACCTTATTCAAATAAATTTGCATCCTTTAGTTCACAAGATGTCCTTACAGTGTCAACATCTGTTTTGGTAAAGATTTGTTTAATAGGTAGCTAGAACTCAAAGTCTTTGCTGTCATAATATCCTTGCCCTTAAAGAAATTAAGGGGTGCCCATTTGGCATTTATTACAACAACTCTTCCTTCCTCGTGTGAAGGAAATGATACCTTATTTCTCTCATTAGAGTAAAATATAACTCTTTTAATATGTTGGTGTATCATTGCATAAATTATGAGGACTTCTCTCTGTTTATATGGAATGCAGGCTTTTCAAAACCGGAGCGCAGAGACGTGGGGCTGCGAAAATAAAAAGCAGATGTCTTTCTTCCTCTCTCTCAGGACGTTAAAGCTTATCAGGGTATTTTAACTCTTGAGGTCCTGTGATGGGCAACATCTATTGAACAGAGGGAACTGGCACTCTCAGGTGCAAGATGGGGCATCCAGTTAATCCTGGTTGGCTCTCAGGATTTGTCACGAGGTGAAACTGAATGCGACAAATACGGAAGGGAAGTTTTGGCATTGTTGGGTTTTCTTTCTTGTAAATGAACGGAAAAGGTGGCCTACAGATACCTATCTGGCTGTGTCATTGTGCCCTCTGAAGCCCTCCCGGCAGACATTCTAGTGGAGTTGCTTGCTTAATTTGCTTATCAATGCGAAGTACATTTCCCCCTCTTCACCCATCACTGTGTGGGTTTTGTATTTCACCCACTGCATCTAAGCAAGTAGCAGGAGCCTCTCCATGCGAGCGCTGAAACACTCGGGCTAGCACAGGGAGGCTGAACACAGAAAGAAAGATAAAAATCAAACTGATCTTTATTGTACCCATAACCTCTGTGCAGAGTAGCAGGTGACACAAAGCCATCTGTGCCATGTTTGGGGATCTCCTGGGCAGGGGGAATCCTAACATGTTCCCTTAGGTACCACCTCCAGATGGCTGGAGGCATTGAAAATGCACCTGCAGCCTGAGCCCTCAACGAGGAGGTAGTGGCTGAAAAGGGTCATGATTTCACCATGAGAAAATGAACTTAGGGCACGGATATGCCTCCTCAAGGGCTGTGGCAGGTGTGTGGAAGAAGAGCAGCATTTAAAAAAAAATACGCAGAAAACAGATATTCGCCATGAAATACTGATTTAAACAAATTTTGAGAGCCAGGCAGATGATTCTAAAATGTGTGGCTGGCCTGTACGTCGTGGTATTGCCACAGTGGTTTATAGTGTTTGGAGGGAGAGTTATGACGCAGAACAAATGGGATAAAAAGCTTGTTTAAGTGTGATTAAATGGGTCTAAAAGCTGCCCATTTTATGGGAAGGAACTGCAGGCGTGGTGCCAAGCTGTAGCATGCTGTATGGTTCACCAGCTCGTCATATCCATATGGGCTGATTCAGAAGAATCTGTTTAAAAGTAATCCAAACAATTTATGGACGTTCTCATCACCGGCCCTAAGTGCATGAAAGGAAGATACACCCAACGAGGTCATAAAACGGTACCAGGATCTTCTGCTTTTAAAGACAGCAGTTTAGATGTTCAAAATTGTCATCCACTGACATCACCCCAGTCACCATTAGCACTGGTGGGGTGGTCGTTGCCTTGACATTTCCATATGGAGTATTATTTGTTGGCAGCCAGCTTAAACAAGAAAGGATCACTGAGACTGGACACTCATGCGAGGCAAGTCACGTTGCAGATGGATCAGATATCCTTGCAATGAAAATGCTCCTTCAGCCAACAAGTTTCTTCTTTGATGGTTTATCCCAGGGAATTGAGCTGGTCAGAAATGTTCTCATGAAACATCATTCCTTGAGCCTGGCTTATTTTGCTGGAACTGTGTTGAGCACAGTTGACTTTCCCCATGCCTGAGGAAGAGAGCTTGAGGAAACCCACCTGGACTCCTGGCAGATCTCTTCCAGGACAGGAGAAACATGGTGTGTACAAGTCTCTGGCTCCCAAGCGGATGCACCTGGTGGATTTGCCCCGAGGCCAGGGGTGCTGGGAGCTCTGCAGCTGCCCGCTGAAGCTGACAAGCTTTGACGTGCATTTCACTGGGAGGCTGCAGCAGGATCTGGGGAGCTTCTGGCTTCCTGGAAATTGCTCTCTTTTCAAAAAACTGAAAATAGTTTCTGTTCAATTTGGATCAAAACCAAATTTTATATATATATATATTAAACCCTACATTTTCAAGGCACTGGAAACACTGCTTTTCAGCCAGCTCTACTTGATAGTTTTATAGGGCTTTGCCATAATAAAAGCGAAGTGAGACGAAACAGAAAAGCCCTGCTTAGTAACAACAGGGGGTGGGGGAGTGGGAAGGGAGGCCTTAACCAGAGACAGGCTTGCTGGGTGACTGTTCTGCCAGCAGAGGACAAAATACATGTGCCAGAAGCATGATCAAAATCACGTGTGTACAAGGCTTTGCATCTCACTGCCCCACAATCCGGAACAAATCAAGGTGCCTCTTTGGAAAGTGGGATGCTCTGTCCTGAACGGTCACTGGTCTCTTTGGCCAGGCGAAGACCGGATTATTTCTCAGGCATATCCGAACAGATGCTTTTAGCCTCTTATGGCTGTCTTCCCACATATGGAGCTTTGCTTTGTCACCAGACCCTGCCAAAGCTCCAGTCCTCCTTTTGACAACAAAGAACTGTTTTTATTTACTACGAAAGCTGGTCTGGCCTTGGTTCTCGGTTTTGTAAATTATTCATCTCATGTCAGTAGTAGTGGAGCTCCTCTCACATGTTAATGTTTCTTTCCAGCAAACCATCAAGTCCAGGTTTTGGGGGGGCGAGAGTGGGGGGTAGTAAGGCTGGAGGGACTTAATAGCTCACTGTCTGCATTAACATTAACTGGCCAGGTGACCGTCTCCCCCTTAGATAATGTCCCATCCACCTCTTGCACTGGGAGTAGCTATGTCTTCTCCTGGTTCTGTATGGGGGACGGAGGGATAGATCAGCAGTTAGAGCCAGGATCTGTCCTGACATGCTTTTGCTTTCTTGCTTCCTAACTCAGTTCCTTCCTCCGTGGAGGTACCTGTCTGAATCACCCAATTATAGAAAAATTGGTTGGAGAGGACCTCTCAGTTGGATCAGGACTATCATCAAAACTAGATCCGATCAGCCATGGCTTGAAAACAACCATGGATGCAGATGCAACATCATCTCTAGATAACCTTTTCCAGAGCTCTGCAGTACCTTGTTAAGTAAAATGTTCTGGCTTAGCTTCCTGTATAGCAATTTGTGTTGCACCTTTTTTTAACTTTCTCTCTTCACCTAGAAGTGTTTGGCTTCATCACCTTTGTCACCGTCCTTCATGTAGTTGTAGGTGGCTGTTAGATTCCCCTTTAGCCTCCTCCTCACCAGACTGTACAAGCCCAGCTCCTTTACCCTGTCTTTTTTCCTAGCTGGCAATGAACTGCTGAATCATTGATTGCCACGCTTTGAGTCCAGCTGTCCAGCCCATTTTCAACCCATACAATGATCTGTTTGTCCAGTCCATACTTCCTGAGCTTACGAAAGAGACTACCGTGGGAAATAGTGTCAAAAGCCTTACTAAAAATAAAGCATATTACAGCACTACTCTCACCTTGTCTACGTAGCCAGTCATTTCATCACAGAGGGCAATCAGACTGGTCAAATGTGACCTGCCCTAGGCAGATCTGTGTTGACTGTCCCCTATTTATCTTCTAGTTCTTCCCACGTGTGGAAATGGACTCCAGCGGATGTGTTCTATGTTCCCTCCACAGATGCAGAGAACCCAGCTGCCCGAGATCCGTCTCTCACTTTTCTTACACATGGGTGTAACATCAGCCTTTTCCTGGACATTAAGGACTTCCCCCAATCACTGTGACCTTTTGCAGGTAATAAACAGTGGTCTCACAGTCACATCATCCAGCTCCTCCAGTGCCTGGAGGTGAAAACCATCCATCTCCATGGATTTGAATATTTGCACCTACCCTGTGCTCTCTCTAACTTGTGGCTTCTCCACTGTTGGCTGTCCCTTTCTTTCGCAGGCAATTCTGGTTTGTGCAGCAGTCTAGGAGGAAGATTTACTGGTGAAGACAGAGGGAAAAAAGACATTTAGTACTTTAGCCTTTTTCAAACTGGAAGTGTTTGTCTGCCTTCCCCACAAATGACATTTTTTTCAGTGACCTTATCCCATTTGAACTGCAAGTAATGGGACTGCAGGGTAACATGTTGTAATCGTTCAGAGCTGAGTAGGAGACAGGGATTTGCTTTGCTTAATATCTGAGTTCCGGCAGATCAGTCTCGTATAATGTGAATCTTTGCACAACATAAGAGCCTGTGTAAGGTCCTTTCAAAGATACAGCTCCCCAACTGCGTATGTATATTACATTCACCAAGAATGTTGTAAAATTGTTTCCTCTAAGACTGAAGTCCAAGGGAGGATGAATTCTCTACGCAACTTTAATAAGTTTGTATCTCCTCTTATTTTCATGGACATTCTGGGTAATAAATCCCTTATCTCCAGCTATGTGAACAGTTTACTAAACATCTGTCAGTAGCACCCGTGCCCATCTTGCTAATCTGGAATGCCAACATGCCTCCAAACCCTAAAAAATGCTTAATGATCTATATCTCCGTACTAAAAATGCAATGCAATTTAACTCAAACATTGTGAAGTGTCTGCACTTTGTCCGTGTAAACTTTATTTGCAAGGCAATCTTTAGACATAGGAAGAAACCCATTTCCAGAAGGAAAACATTAGCAATGGGTGCAGTTGTGAAGGGTGGGAGACAGGGTTGTGACTGAATTGGGCCTTGGAGGTCAGATGGTTATCGGAACCAGCTGAGCTTGAAAAACCAAGCAAGAGGACTCGAACAAATAGGTCTGTGGCATTTAGGCACTATATTAAATAGGATTTGTGGTACTTGCTGCTTCAAGCTGTGCCAAGAATAGCATGAGTAGCCTTTCTTGTTGAAAACTGGCACATCTGGTCCCAGTCCTAGTTGGAATCAGTGGGGCACGAAAAAATATGCTGTATTACTAGCATTCGTTCTGAAACCTTACTGGAGGATTCAACCCAGGCTGGACATTCATAGTGTTACATGATCTCTCCTTTCTTTCTCAAGCTCCACACTCAGCAACAGACCAGCTCACATCTCAGAAAGTACTGATCATCAGGCAAAAATGGGCTCTGTTCCTGTATAGTTCTGTGCTCTGTTCCCCAAGAGTCCCTGGGTCACCAAGCTCTCTCCAGCACCATCTTTCTAAAGTAACACAACAACCTTGCACAGAGGAAGAGTTAATTTAGGCACCCTACAGAAGACGAAATGGAAGAAAAATGAATTTATTTGGTGGGGCAGGTTGTTGACAGCCATGACAGGGGAGCTTGGGTCTCTACTGGCCCTTTCGGGTCCTTATTCCCAGGCCAGCTTCCCTGTTACTGGCTCATACTGCCCACTACACTGGGAGGCAAGGCAGAAACAAGAGAAGTGGGTGGATGTAATTCAAAATTTCAAGGATGTTGCTCCTGAGTTTGCAGATGGTGGCAGCAGATGACAGAAATGAGCTCGTTTTCCCTCTGACCATTTATTTTATCCCTAATAAAAAAATCTTAAAACAAAGAGCTCCTACAAGAAATGCGGAGTTTTCTCCTCCATTTTTTCTATGGGAAGAAGGTAACCAGAGCAAAAGAGAATAGATTCTTGCAATAATTCCTGGAGTACATTTTCCAGATATCTCAGTTTTACACATTTTACACAGCTCCCTTTTAGGCCCAGAACTAAGATAATCTGTGTGCATCTTAGCCCAGCTCATCCCCTTCCAATAGAACTGCCTTTGACATTGACTATTTTTCATTCTTCAAGTCCCTGTCATCAATTTTTTATGTATCTTGTCTGTGGCAGGGGATTTCTACATGGAAATCTGTTTGTTGAGTTTGAAAGACCTGTAGTTTCTCTTGCTACAGAGTGATGCATGGCAGGACAAGGAGTGATGACTTTTCTCATCACTGGCTGCAGCTATTCTCCTCTCGGTAGCTGCTTCTGAGCTTGGGTTTGCCAGTGGCTCCTGTCCCTTTCTTCCATGGGGACAGAGTTTGAATGCAAATTGTTTGGTTTCCCCACCCCAGAGTTAGGCGGCTGATCCAGACAACATCCAGACAGCAAGCCAAAATATGACAGTATGGACAGTAAGACTGTGTTGGACCTGAATGTGGTTTCCAGCCCTGAGCTAACATAAGAGCATAGACTGAGCTCATAGTGTCAAGTGAACCATGCACTGTCTTGGAAAACTTTCTGATTTTTCAATCCAGTCCTGTTCAACAAGACATCTTTGGAGCTCAGGAAAGGGACATCAGGGCCTTCTTCCATGTGTTTCTGCATGACATTTATTTCCCCTGGCTCTGCCCAAACAATACAAAGGCAAAGGGAAATTTAGCCATAAGATACATTCCTGTCCTGATGCTCTCTTTGATCTCAGTTTGCTTTTAGATTTTGCATGCCTGAATTAGACAGTTGGGCTGCCAGTAAGAAAGAACCACTGCCTTCTCTTTTTTTTAGGAAGGATACAACAACAGGTATTTCTCCCAGAGGTAGCTCTCCTTGCATGATTCATGCTCTTCAGCAACACCTCTTCCTCCTGCATTCTCAGTTTTCCACTGTGTGTTTCTGGTGGGATGATTTGTGCTGATCTTAGCTCAGCAGGCTTTACAGGTCCCCTGGTTACAGCCTAATAATTGGGACGAATTATTAAAGGAAAAAACAAAACAAAACAAAACCCATCATGACATTTCTTAAAATAATATGAATTGCCCATTCAGCTGTTCACACACTGCAAAGTAGAACCCAGACCCCTTCTCAAGCTGAAATCCGTCCTGAAGCCTGGATCCCACTGAGGATTTAGGACTGGATTCTCATTTATAGTGAGGTCTCTTGAGCCAGCAAGCACAGGATGTAAATTATTTTTACTCTCACTTTCACATGAGAATTAGGCCTTTAGAGTCAACTTGAGTTACCTTGTGCTGGCTGCATCCGTCACATATGACCACCTGTTGTTTCTTGCTTAAGCTTAACTGTATTTAGTTTTTTGGCAGGAATGCTTCTTTTGCTGTGTGTTTTCACAGTCCTGGCCACTAGGTGCTACTGCAACACAAATACAGTGATGGTTAAATGGAGCCAGCCAGATCGTGGCCCTTCCCCAGCATGGAAGGGTCTTTTTGCACTTGTGGCTCCTCTTGCCAGTGTGACCCCTGTGCCCGAGCTGCGGTGGAGCTGACATGGTGAGCTCGGGTTAAGTGACAGGTCCAGGGCTCATACAGAAGTATAGGACGCTGTGGTGAGGCTAAAACAACCTCTTCCAGGAACCGAGCCCCAACTTGTAAGAGAAGGGTATGGAGGATGGACTCCATGGTGTGCATGCACCTCAGGGTGAAATATGGGAAGGGACTGCACAGGGGAATGGTGCTTTTGGTCACCCAGCTGTTGGTGGAAGACCTGTTACGGAAGGGAAGATGTGAAGTACTGCTGCATTCCTCTCAGATGGTTCATTTATAGATCTGGATCATAGAGTTCAGGACTAAAAAGGATGCTTGGATCTTCTAGGCTGGCATCCTCAATCTAGCAGATATTAGATTTCACTGGTTAACCTGGTATGGAGACCAGCTGATTGTGTGTTAGCGAAAGTATCACCTCCAGAAAAGCAACTTCTCAATCTCAAGGCATCAGGAGAGGAGCACCATCAGTTTTCCATGGTTATTCGTGCTCCATGTCTAACACAACTTGTGCCTCCCCGCTTGTTTGAATTTGCCTGCCTTGGAATATGAAAGAGGTTCTCCTACAATGTGTGCAACCAGGAATCAAACAGGGAACAAAAATATATGTTAGATCTACTCCGTATTTTTCCACTGAAGAGTTTCTTTCTGGTTTATATTTTGGGATTTTTTTTCCCCCAGAAGAAAAGGAATTCTTAGTAAAATGGAATTTTTAATTAAAGCAACAAAACAAAACTTGTTCTTATTGAAAACCTCAAAATTGAAAAATCTGGTTTTAGGAAAATCTTGTTTCTTAGACTGGCTTCATTTGATATGTTATATCCTCAGCATGATGCTGTCTTTCATAAGACTTAATTTGTGTAATAGAAGCCAGCAATAAAGGCAGCAAATGTTCCCTTTGCCCTCGTACGAGCTTTAGTTTATCTGGGCTGGCTTCAGCACCTCTAAGGAGGCAGCAGAGGGACAGTTTGTACAACTCTGCCTTAAAACAAATATATTAAATGGAGACAGAGACTCCTCATTCTCACGGGCTCTTACTTGTCCATCTGAGCAGTTTGCTTTCTGCAACACAGCCTTAAGACCCACAGGTCTTACGAGTTCCTACCCCCGCTCGGTCCCCGGTGCTTCTCGGGTTCACACCATCGCAGTCTGGGGCTCTGTACACTGAAATCTTTGTGTGGGGTTTTTTTCGTGGTGAATGGGCCATCTGCCAACAAGGCCGGGGCAGAGCGCTCTGTGTTTGGTAGTTCTGAATAATTCTGCTGCTGTCTTCTGGAAAGTAAGTGGGAATGCTTAGATTTTTGTTGGTGTCCTCTAATGCTCTGATAGCTTTACCCTTAGCTTCTGGGTAAAAAACCCAATCTTTATCTATTGAGCTTGTAAATTTTGATTACTCTTGACATGGTCTACTGTTTTATGCTGTTTTAATTACTCCCCTGCCTCGTATCCAGTTGGAGCAGGAATTCAGAGCTGATTCAGTTTATCATGCACATAATGCAACTTACAGAAAAGCATTTCACTAGAGAGCTTTGACATTGTTCACTTGTGTTTGGTTCTCTCTTTACTGCTAAACTTTATTTTTCTTCTTAGTCGAGTACAGGATACAGACCAAAGCAGGCATTTATGAAAAATCTCAGCATTTGTTATTATTTTTCATCTACTGCGTAAGAAGCTTGACTGTATCATGTTGAGCCCGTGCAGAATGGGAGCATGCTTTCAACAGCTTACGCCCTCCTCTAACATGATGCGTTCCAGGAAAGATGAAATTACTAGTTAGGTGGCCACAGCAGATTTACACAATGGGATCTGTCCTGTGGTTACAGTGGGGTTTGACCTGAAAGCTAAATCCAGAAATCAACTCACACCTTTTCCAAAAATGGTGTGCTGAATAATGTGTGCTGAATGCAGATAACGCCGGGCCATGAGGGGACCTGGGCACAGCTGGCACCTAGTTGCTGCTCTAGTAAGGTTGCTACTCCTCAATTTGTTCTGTTTTAAGGCAGAAGGGTATTTTTTCCCCCCCTTTATGTTGTCTTTCAAGAACTTGCAGAGTTCCCAGGTCACTGGATGACTGTTGGTGTTGGTAATGACTCAAGGAGAGAAATAGCTATCTTTTTAGGCATAGGTCTAAAGCTGCTGCTCAGTAGCATGTGTTCAAATGAGAGTTCACTGAGGAATGAACTCTCCACACCTGAGATGCTGATGTGTTTGCTGCTTTGTCAAATGCTGAACCTCAGACCTCAACCCAACCTGAAAACCTTTCAAGCAGCTCCCAAAACCTGGCATTTCCATACTGGTGGGGAAGAACTATTAAGAAATCTGAAAGAAATAAGTCTTTGGAAGCTCTTTTAATGGAGGTTGAGGGAGGAGAGAAGTTTGGCAATGCAAGATAAAGCAGTAATATTACACAATTGTAATGCTGTCTCTCACTGAAACCATGCTAAATGATTTGTAACACTCTGAGAGAAGAAATGTGCATTATCAGCATTAATAAGCTTGAGACAGAGAGTTTGGCCAACACCAAGAATTTTAGATTTGCATTTGGCTTGAGAGTAATTTGCCTTCAAATATTGCGTGTTTTCCTTGTACTTAGATGGCACTTCTTTCTGAAGCCGCTAAAGCAGACCATTTAAGTCCTGCTGCACCCCTAAAACTTTGCTTGGACACTTTCCTACCCACAGCAAAATGCCCTATTTGTTGTCCAGTGTCACCTCTCAGTTAGCCACACAGAGTGATTCTCTGATAAGTATCAGGATATAGTTTGTCAGAGCACCATGTTGTTTTCGTTGCTTGGATGCTACTTTGGGAGGAAACAGTTTAAAAGAACCATTCATTTGGTGCACGTTCAGGCTTGGATACTTGAAGAAGAGCAAGACTTAAAATACTTTGTCAGACTATTCGGTATATTGTAGTAGACTGGCTGGTGAGTGTGTGTCACCATCTTCTCTGAGACAGGATATGTGTCATGAACCTCATAGTGCCAAACCTTACAAGATATTTTTCTTCAACTCGAATGATGGATCGTGCTTTTAGAATATGACTGCAGGGCTTAGTGGAGTGACAACATGACATTTTTCATGGTCATAAAGTGGTTACAATAGATCTGAAGTGTTGTGAACCGCAAATAGTTAGGAACAAATTTTATCTGCTACTCAAAGTTTCATGTAGATTGCTACATCTTTCCTTTAAACAATTGTTATTGTGCTTTTTGTGCAAACATTTGCTTACTAGCTGAGCCTGGAGGTTACGAGTTCAGAGTTTTCCCTGGGCAGAAAAATGGTCTTTATTGCTGATTGACAGCAGACCCATTAGGTCCTCCAAATGGGGTTTTCCTTTGAGAATGTTGATCTTCAACAACTCCTTCTTTAGTGGATCATGTTCTTTCCATCTCCTTGTCTTTTCTTTGTGTCAGAGCACCCTATTTTGCTTCTGCAGGGGTCATGTGCTCCTTCAGAATCCTGCTGTAGGCCAAATTAGCCCCTCACGTTGACTTCTTTCTCAGTACATGCTTGAAGCTATGAGACCTTCTGTCATGAATATGGCTGAGATGATGCCCCGTGGGGTTTACATGCACTGTAATCCTTACTTTCCTGTTTTGAGAATGATCAAGTACTTGGATTAGGTTATTGGTAGCCTGCACCACAGACACACAGGGATGCCTGAGGTAGTCTTGTGCAGGCAGTGTTGTGAGAGGCACTACCGTTGTGGGCACCCCACCAGGAGATGCCAAACCTGAGCAAATATATCAACAGAAATTATATTTATTGCCATGGGCAGGCAGGCGCTAAACACAGACCTCTCTAAAGCAAACTTATTGAGGCAACTGTTTAAAAATATATTTAGCCACAGGCACCAAAGTGCCTTATTGAGACAGCGATCTTATTTCTATAGAACTTATTAGCCCGGGAGCTCATTGCCCACCTGCAACTCCACTGCTTCCAGAGGTAGCCTGGGTCCAGGAGCACCCAGGAGCACCTCCACATGTGTGCAGCGTGCAGTCTTGTGGCGAAGTTAATAAACCTTCCTGGAACCACAAGAGCTGAGAAGAGTTGCAGAGAGTCAGCTGGGGTGCTGTGGGATGCCAGTGGTGTGATCCAGAAATAGTAGGTATCGTGTGCATTTTTAATTTGAATAATCCTTAATCCTCATTGTCTCAGATAACGGAAGGTTGAATGTATCCTGAAAGTGTATGAAGGACCATGCTGCAAACTAGTCTCTGCAATAGTTGGAACTTGTATTTGGCCTTTGATATTTATCAGTATGCTAACAACGTCAACACACATGCACCGTTTTTGCATCCACCACTTTGAGATAGGGCAGGCTTGGCTTTGGTCACAATGCTCTCTTGTTTTCCTTGGTTCTTTCTTTTCTTCTCTGCATTGACACCTCGGTTTTTGTCTGCTAGTTTGTTATATTGCTGGCAATGGATAACTCTCTGGGCCAACACCTTTTAAGAGCCTCTAGAGCAGGACACAATAAAAGAGCCAAAGCTGGAGAAAGACTTGGAAGACATACGCAGTAGAGCACACAGGTGGAGCAATGGGCAAGGGCTAGTCCAAAGTAATAGGAGCCAGCTTTCGTCCTGAAGGCCAACCAGCTGTCTGCACTCGCTGCCTCTGCTGCTGACTAATTCCAATTTCAGGTTGGGAAGGCTGATGTCAGTTGGCTTGCAGGAGTTGTGCTGGGTGGTGACTGCAGTCTGCTCCCCTCCACCACCAAACTTCTGAGTGTTGACGTAATGGCAGGTATTCCTCTTAATAGTCAACAAGCTGTGTAGGTTGCTTAAGAAGTTGCTTAGGTTCAATCCCTTTCCCTTCCTCAGATCCCTGAAATATGGAAATACATGGTGTTAAAAACCTCATTCACCATGTCTTAATGCACTTAGGTGGCCCCTTTTCCCCCCTAGGGCCAAACTGACAGAGCAATGGATTGTTCCACAGGCATCAGGATGTGATGGTTTGAGAGAGGGCCCAGATCTGTGCTATTTTAGCCAGTGTTAAGAATGTGCCCGCTTCATTTGCATTCTCCCCCCAACTTTTGAGCTTAATCCTACTGGTGCCAATGGTACAGAGCTCCAACAAATTACTTTCAGCCTCTTCTTTTTCTGGTGGTGACCAAATCTGCTCCAGAACTGGGAACAGAAGGACCCTGATTGCTATGGCAAGCACCAAACTACCTGGCCTTCTTGCAATGACAGCAGTCAGGCATGTCCGTTCCTCCCTTCATTGCTCAGTGTAGAAACATCCATTTACCAGAAAGGTTTAGGGATGTTCAGCATTTAGCATGATTAGTTACACACTGGCAGTGTTAAAATTCATACATCCTCCTGCTTCAGTGAGGACAGCTCTGAAGTGACCTCATGGAAAACTCCCAGGAGTTTCTGTATGATTTCACATGGGCTTATCCCCATCATAGACACAGAGGGCCGAAAAGCTGCCTTGTAGCCAGCCGGCTCGTGCCTTTTATGAGTCCTCAACAGATGAATGAATCTGGTACTTGTGTAAGAGAAGGGATTATTTATTCTACCCCCACATTTCAGAGATTTGGATCATGCACCGCATAATTTTGACGATGGCTTGTTCTCCATCCAAAGCTGCTTTCCAAGCATTCTGTATAGCTCAACATTACTCATCTGGGAGAAGCAGAGAAACCTGAGTAAGATTTTTACAGGGCAGGACAGAGTGATGAAAAACTATAATGTGACAATGTTGTATCAGCTCAATTTGAAATGATTCAAAGCTCCTTCTCTCCTTAGGAATTCATGGAGAACTTGGGCAGGCCATCGCCACTACACGGCAGTTTCTAAATACTAGCTGTGTACCCAGGAGGCCTCTGGATGTTGCTAGCCAAATTTAGGGGCATGTCTCTGAACCCCAAAGTAGTGAGCTGTCCATGCAAAGTGGCAAGAGCAGAAAGCCCATCTATTTGGCCGGCGCATGGAGTTTGTCTAAAAGCTCCTTGAAATCCATTGACATGTGACCTGGATATGAGGACCATAGTGCAAAATGCAGTTTGTAACTGGCTCAAAAAAAATGTTTTGAAACTTTTCTGCTAATTTAAGGCCAAGTTCTGTAATCTTCTTGACCATTTGCATTGTACAAACCCATACACTGAGAAAAGTGAACAAATTTGAAGACTTAGTCCTTGTGTAGGAGCAGAAGGAAACCTGAATGCATTTGAGGAGCTGAATGCTCTTATTTTGCACCCAGCAACATAGGCAGGAAACATCTTCACTTCATAAGTTTCATTGTTAGAAGAGAGTTTCCCAACCACAGTAACTTTATCTTCCAAGTTGCAAATATTCCAGTTTTCACTCAACGAGGGTTGAGTAAAACTCAACTGTGCAGCCTTTTCAATGGGAAACACGAACATCACTGCTTGTCCTTTTCAGTTGTGGTACCGTATAAATGATATCAATATTGTAAAATCGCTCTCTCCCCTCCCTCCTGCTCTCCCCCACCTACCCACACCTGGGCACATACTAAGTTTGCTCCGCACACACGTAGGCAGCTGGATTGAACTCCAATAGCAGGCAGGGGGATAACAAGGCAAAACCTCCAAAATCAAAGATACGTGGGCATCGTGCAGGCAGCAGAAATGAGCAATTCTCTTCAATCTGTGTGCAAAAGCCTGGGGTGTAGTGGGGTAGGGTGAATAACCCTTTGTTTGTTGACAAAAGTAATGAGTCTTCATTTTTCCTTTGGTAGGGAAGGCAGCGACTGGAGCGGCGCTTCTTCTACTTGTGATAAGAAGTGAAAATACAAATGTGATAAGGAAACAAATTAATTGTGAGGGTCCTAATTAAAATCACTGGGAGAGGTATTGCATTACAGTGCAACGAAGTAGATGAATATGACCTTTCTGTGAACTTCTCAACCCTACTAGAAGCATAAATTTAAAGTCTCCTAGCGGAGAAGTGTTCTGGCACTGAACTGGTGTCTACAATCAGGATTTTGTCTGCAGGTATCAATGCACAAAATCTCTGCCTCGTGGAGCTCTGAGTCCCCTGAGGCTTCTTATGTTTTGCCTTCGTTTGCTGTAGTCCGTGTCAGAGGGTTTCAGCGGCCTGGCCCGGCTCTGGCTGCTCCCCTCTCCTCCCAGCCTGGAGCGTTTCCTCGCTATGCAGGGAAAAACCCTCACAAGAAGGTGGTCAGAAAGGCCACGGTAACTGGAGCAGAACGGAAAGCTGTGTACTGCAGGAACGCTTGCTGAAGATATATAACTTTTGTCTGCTACCAATTGTCACAAACAGTTAAGGCAAGCAATTTATGGCTCTGTAGCTCACACTTACCCTGCTAGATTTCCATCTCTGACTCCTACCTGGCATGTTGCACCGATTCCTCCTGATTTTTAACTCAGAGCATGGCAAAATGAGCGTTACGAAACAGATATACTCCCTTTCTTTAAGGGAGGGTTGGGGTTTTTTTTTTTGACTCCCTCATCATTAAGCTAACGTTTTTGCTGAGTGACAGCTGTTTCTGCTCAGAAACGGGACACAAAGTTTGGCTTTGTTTTAATCCTGGGTTGTTTATCACAGGACTTTGAAGCGGACACCCTTCATTTTCCCCTTCTCTATCTCTCCAAAGCTTTGGGGTTGAGAAGGCGCAGGAAGAGGAAGGGCTTTCAAAGGGATGTTTCACTGTTAAAAGTTCAGCATTGCTCTCATATGTGATTTTCCTGGTTGGCAGCTTTATGGCTAAAACCTCTGTTTTAAAACTGGTGTGCACTGGTGATATCATGAACATGCCACATGGTGTCTGATGTCCTTTAGCGACAGCAGATTTATAGCATTTTCCCTCATAAAAATCCTCTCCCTTGCCAAAAGAGGTCCAGCTGGAGTTATGAAATCAGTAAACAGAGACCCTGCTACAGCGAGGCGGCTTGGCCTTTTCAGTTCCCTTGACGTGTAGGCACAGTGCACACCAGAACCTCGCACGCTGGAAATTGCACAGCATCCGTGCGGTACCATGGAAAGGCTCCTTTATTCCTCTAGGGTCATCAGATCTGATAACACCTGTGGCCCTTGCCTGCTGCTTCGCAATTAACAGGAAGTTCATCTTATTCCATTATTATCCAGTTTTATTAAAGTCTATGCATAGGATGTCGTTAAAAGCCTAGGGGCCAAAAAACCCCACCCTAACTGTGAGATATTGCACCCCTGAAATTTGACTGCCTCCAAACAGACATAATCCCTTCTTGAGTGCTTGGGAAGTGGAGCTTGGAAGTCACCAGGAACAAATCTTAGTTAATAATTCTTTCAATTGGAAATGTGTTCTGAATCTGCTGTGACTATCTGACCACTAATGGCTTTCGTGTTGCTCATTGTGAAATTCATGGGCAATTAGGGAAACGGAGACAGATCTGATAGCTAATTGCTGCAAAGATCATCCTCCAAATGGTTGAAAACCAGAATTCCTTAGCTGAAATCCACAAATGTCTTCGTGCAAACTAAAGAGGTTCCCCCGTGGCGCCTGTGTGGTGAGGATTTTGAGATGCTAGAGCAGTACAGGGAGGGGTTTGGAAGGAACCGAGCCGGGACAAGCAGAGGCAGCCTGGCTTTCCCATCACTCCAGAGACCCTCAGCTTCGTCTCCAAAGGCACCGTTGGCTCTCCTGGCCATGGGACATTTGTGGAGTTTGTTGGAGGGCTACCCTTAGCCCTGTTGCCTTTGGGGAACAACTGTGCCATGAACAGAGTGTAAGGACCACATCTGCAAGGCAGGAGAGAACAACCTCAGCTCCAGCTCCATTTGCCATTTGAAAAGTCGATTCTGTATACCAATTTTCTAGCCTAGACTCAGGTGTAAGCTGTATCTCAGTGTCACTTGGATGACTAGCAAGCCCTCCTAAGAGTGTGTCACTCCTCTGCTGTCACTCTGGTGACGTGTGACACTACAGGGCAATGAGAAGGTGGCCAGAGCAACGGCTACCAGACCTCTGTGCCAAACACTCAGCTGAGACAACTGAATACAGAGTTGGGACAGCCAAAGTGGAAAAGCTTGGTCCAACTCCCTGCCAAAAAACATCTTGAGACTCTGCTTGTCTCCAGTGAACAAGGAGGCCTGAGCTGAGGAGGTCTTTAGAGAGCGCCCTTGGGCTTTAGCGTTCAGGTGGTAGATCCAGCATGTACAGTGGGGCCAGACCTGCTTGTGTGTCGTGTCCTCCGCTGTGCTGAAGCTCTCATTTGAAGACCTGGAGAGTAGCCGCTTCTCATCTGCTTATTGCTTGAGTTTCTTAGTAAAAATATTGTATGCAAAAGTCTAGCCACCCGCATAAGCAAGAGGAACTTGACTTTGATTCAACTCATAGAGAAGCAAATCAGAAATAACCGCTGACTCCGATGACACTGAAATGAGTTGCGTTAGTTCTGGATACGATGGGTGTGAGATCAGAGAGGGATCCGATGTGGTGTAGTTGCTGACTTGCTTTAGTTTTTGGGAGGACAGTTCTGTTTGGAAGGCTGGTACTTGAAAGGCATTTCTAAAATGATATATATATATATTGATCTTTTCATATATATGTTGAATTTGTAGCTGATGCCCTGGCTTGGAGTTGAGGGATTGAAAGGAAAAATGGAAAAGAAAATGAAAAAAGAACAGTGAAGAAATAAACGTCTCTGTGAATAGGGGATAAAAATCTAAAGAAACCCAGAGAAATCACTGTGTGTTCTATGATCTGCAAAAAAAATTCAGGGCAAGAGAGTCAGCATTTTTTGTTATGATTTTACCAATGCATCGGGCTAACAGAACCAGAGGACTGTCCTAGTCAGCTTCGTTTCTGCAGAAACGCATCTCACCTGGCTCTGTGCTATTTGTGCTGACCTCTGTCAGCCATGTAAAGTGAGATTTAGGGACCAGATCTGAGAAAAAAAAAAAAAAAAAGAGCACTTTTGCGTTTCGGCTTTGATTGCAGCAGCCTGGCGTGGAGCTGAGACGGGGCGGGCTCCTTCACCGAGGCCCCTCCAGCAGGAGGACACAGAGAAGGCTGTGTTAGTTTCCATGCCGCTTAACATTTGTATTTATTTATGCACCGCATTTAATTCTTTATTTATTCTGCATGTGAGCGTGGATTTAATGCTTGGCTCCGGGCAGTCCTGTGTTTATCCACAGGGCTGCAAATGTTCAGACTGACAATAGGTTTTAACCCCAAGTGGAAAGGCCACCTCTAAGTCTGCCGCTGTAGTGCCTGTCTACCCGTTTGGACACTGAGGAGCTGCTGGTGGCTTGGTTGATGGGATGTTTACTTCCAGAAGCAATATTGAGGTCACTAAGTCCATGCCCAAGGTCCAGGACCATTCTCTGGTCGGTTGTGGCTCCTGGAGCATGAGGTGCAGAGACTGCGGTGCTGCGAGAGCAGCACTGTGCTGCTGTTTGCCAGCAGAAGGGAGTTGGTCATGCTGGATGGAGTTAATGGGACATTTGCACATTGCTTTCTTCCTTGGCCTCTGTTTAATGCTCTTGCTATTCTCAGCGACAAAACAGCCCCTGAGGGGCAGATGCCACCAAGTGTAGCAAGGGAATACCCCTGTGGATGCTCTGGCTTCTGGTCTGCGCTGGACAAAAAAGGCAGGAAACCAAAATACCCTGTCCCAGAGCCATGTCCATGCCCTTGGCCCCATTCGCACACCACATGGAGCGCAAAAGCAACGGGGAGTCCATGTGTTACCATTGTTCATTGTTAGCAGCTTCAGATCTGAAGCAGTGAATGGGGAGCCAACATCCCACTCCAACTTGCAGAAGCCATCCAGTTCCCTCTTTGTTCGTCGGCAAACGGGAGGATAACAAAGGGCGCTGCTGAAATCCAACAGTGTCGCAAGATCTGCGCGTAACAGTTGCAGAGCTAGTTGAAAAGGAGGAAAACAAGGGTTTATGAAGAAAAAATTGCAGACCTTCAAGTTGTTTCTGTTTTCCAGGGTGGTACCACAGCTGAAGGTGGGTCCTGCAGGTGTTCCTGTGGCTGCCCTGCGTATTGCAGAAGTCAGAGAAATACTGTGAAGATGTCAAAGGAAAAGGAAAAAAAAAAACCCAATCCCACCAGCCAAACAGCCTGTCAGTACGTTCAGTGGTGAAAGGAAGGTGGAGCAGGGAGGAAAGAGGAACAGCCAGGGGGAAAAGCTTGTAACACTTCCATTTTCTAAAAACCAAAGCTTACCTAGACCCTAGTTTGTTTTTGTTTTAAAATCCTTTTCTGTGAAAGAAAAGATCTAATGATTGAAAATGATACTTTTGGACTGAATCTTTTGGGTTTGGGAAAACTGCTTTTTCAGCAACAAAATCTTTCACATAAAACAGTCCAAAAGGCTGGAGGTGTCTGCGTTCAGAGCTGTAACTAACGAAGGTGATTCTCAGATTAGGTGTCTCTGCATGCTTTCACCTGCTCTGGGGACAGTCTGATGCCTCCTTTCCTTACAAACTCAATCACATGAACAGCTGTCACATTTTGCTGCGATGGCCACCAAACCCAAGCTCTTTCACACTAAGGAGACGGTCAGTGGTAGATGACAGCTGAATTATATTACTTATGCTCATATGGTACCACATCTTTCAGAATTATGAGCCAGGAACTCCAGATGTGGCTCGAAGCAGCACTTTTTGGAGGATGCACCATACACATGGCACTCCCCATCTCCTCTCCACTGAGAGCCGGAGCCGCAACCGAGTGTGAGACCTCGGATGTCACATTTCCATCTGCGGTATTGATCGACAGGACATAAACGCTACCTGTGGGGGTGAAGGTATCTGCCAAGCCGTGCAGAAATGGCATGTTGCTTTCATTTCACCGCACGCCCGTCCTTTCGATCCAGATGCTACTCTTCATGCCGCTGTGAGAGGTTAATATTTCTGACATGAATCGATAATGTTGGATATGGAGCTCGTTTCTTGGCAAATCAGTGCAAAGGAAGTAAACAGTGCCTGTTTGTTTTGACTTTCTTCCCTCGTTAAGTCTGGTTTATTTTAGTAGATGGTCTTTGGATTTTATTAATTAAAATATGGCTGGATAGGGAATGAGAAAGAATACAAAGGACTTAGGATTGATATATACAAGAGGGGAGGAATATCCTTTGGATTCCTGTTGCCACAAAGGAAATTGTAAGAGGCAAAGTAGATCTTCATCTCTTGGCTCTGTAGCTGAAGGGAGAGAGGCTGGTAATTTTAGCTCTCCGTGGTGCTTTGCTAGAATTCAGGGTTGAGATTTAAGATCTTTCACAAAGCTGGGTTAAGTAATGATAAATAAAACATGGTGGAGATAAGATACATCAAAATAAAGCAAACTAAAGCAAAAATATATATTACAAATCAATTATTACAAAAAAATCCAATATGTTTTAGTGTGTCTCCTTTTTTGTTAGCAAAACACTTGGCAATAGAGTTTTTTGTCTATTTATATTTCAGCAAATATTAATAAGCAATTGGACTGTCAACTTGTGGATTCTTTCAAGTTGGTTGCACTGATTTTACTTAATATTTTCACCAGACGTGCTACACTGCTGCTGCATTATCAAGACAATTCACGCAGCTCAAGCCCCACTTACTATGGTGAAACGAGAAACAAGTAGCAACCCTTGCAGCTGGAATAGTAAATGCATTAAAAATTACAGCTTGAGAAGAACAAACTCTATTTCCAAGTCAAGTTTTGGACCTCAAAACTACGGGTGGTGGCCATTGAAAGAATGTAAAAGACAAGATGCAATATTTCAGAATTTTGAAAAATAAAACACTTTGGAAGTGTCAAAATATTTTTTTGGAATTTTGCTTAGAACTTATTTTAACTTTCATTGATTTGTTTAGTCTCACAATTCACATATATTTTTAAACAGTTGGTATATAACACTATCTTTCTTTATCTAAGTTTTTTTTGGAGTGAAAAACATGCCTAATTCAATCTAAAGCTGCTCCTTTTCGGGCCAAATAAATGCTTTCAGTTGACTCAGAATTATTGTTGGGTTGCTGGTGCTGGATGTGGGAGGTTGCAGGTGTGTAGCGGCAAAAGCAAAGTAGTCTCCATTTTGGTTTGACTTGAACCAACTTTTTCCTTTAGATTCTTTCTTATGTCGCTGATGACAAGAAAAACAGCTGATTCGCCCTGGGCTGAGGCCCATGATACGAAGCAGCAGTTAAGCCGCTTACAGTAATTGGATTACGAAGGAATTGGGCTGGTGGCTGCCAGGCTACTGTGTCTCCATGCCTGAGCCTGCCCGCAGGCAGCCCAGCAAAGGTACAGCACCCACAATTGAGGGATTTTCCCCACATAATGTGGGGTGAAGACCAAAACCGTTGCTTCTGGCTTGAAGGTTGGAAACATTTAATTTTCTCTACGTATTCTCTGTCTTGCACAATCTGTAGGAAAGTTTTATTTTTGCTCCAGAAAGGAAATTGTTTCCTGCTCTCCCCAAATTTCCTGCAAAATACTAATTCTGCTTTTCACTGGCTTTCCTCGCGTGCCATTCTCAACAGGGCTGGTCTTCACCATGTATATAGGCTTTCCTGAACTTCAGAAGAAGCATTGTCAAGTGCTTATGTGCACCATGCAGCTCACTACAGTCAGTTCACCATGTGTTTCCATGACAAGAAAGAGTTTTTATGACCTCCACTACCTTGGGACCCAGCTGAATTTGCAAATCCCCCTTTTTCCCTCCCTACACTATGAGATTGCTAGACAAGCAGGCAGGCTTTTTGAGTATTTTTCCAACTCCAGGTTTCCTACTGGGTACCATTAAATGGCAGGTAAAATGTGATGATGACGGGGCGATGCATAGCACAATGTTTTGTTTGCTACCTCACTGTGATAATTTATGCTTTGCCGGGAAGCTTTGCAGAGCCCTTATGTAACTGAAGGTCTTAAACATGTGCCATAAATTGCTTAAAAATGAGAGGAAACTTAACTTTCCTTATAAAAAAGACTAAGGACTGTAATTTATTACTGTAAACAATAATGAGAAGATAAAAAAATTAATTAAAAAAGAAAATGTCAAGCTCTTTTTATTCAAAGTTTGAAAGGACCTGAAGTCAATTGTTTCCTCCCGTTGAAGGTCTGGTTTCTATCAACCAGGCAGAAAGGCTTTTGTTTCTAGCAGTCAAATCAACAGGCCAGTGAGAGTAGCTTTGAACTGCAATTTGTCTTTATGTATTTCGAAAATGTTCTTTCGACGTGTTTACATGTTGGCTGGGTTGCTTTTGCCCGAGTCAGCTCTTTCTGGGACGATTAATCAAACGATCAAGTCTCTGATTAATCAAAGTCCCTCCTGACAACGCCGTCCTTTCTTTCAATCACCTGCTGAGTCTCTACTAAAAACCCAAACAAGCAAATGATTAAACTTTTTTTTTTTTTTAAATAGGAAAGAATGAAAGAAAGAATTAAAAAAAAGGCGGCGTGTCTTGCAGATTTGGCACTTTCCGAGGTACATACCTCAAGGAGAGAGAGATCTTGGACTACATTTGTGATGCAAACTGGAACCTTTGGCTACCAAATGCAGGATGTGGTGTATCCTGTTCAAAGAGGCACATATTTCGCATGTTTGTGTTGGCTCCTCTCAATCAAAGCATGCTGTGATTCAGCTACACTAAAAATTAACAATCTATGTTATAGCCATGTATTACATTACGCCTCATTTTTTTGAAAAATCTTTTCCAGAAAGACGTCTTCTAAAGAGAAGGGAAGGTAGGTAACAAAAACCTTGCAAATGTTTTTGTAATAATTATTTGACGGCAATCAAATCATGCCACTTTAAAAGATCAGCTGAACTATCTGTAAATATTTTCTCATCTCTGCAGAGCGGTGCAAACTCCTAATAAAATGCATTTGTGTCCATTTTACATTAAATTGGAGGTGGATTTTTATGTCAATGGCTCTTCAATGTCACTGCAAATAGCAAAGAAGAAGAAAAAGAGTTAAAATAGGAGATGCTGTCCCACAGCAACTTGGGATTTTCATGAAACTGATTTTGTGTTTTTTCTTAAAGAGAGAAAACACACTGCATTAGATGAGTTGACTGTAAATAGTGATGTCAAAAATCAAAGACCAAAATCTCCTCCATGATGGGCAACATCATCTGAGTCTGCTGGTAGCCTTATGAACACTCTGATTCCTGTCTTCTTTTTAGCTTCTAGGATTTCAGACTCTTTGTTAATAACCATTCTTCACATCTTTCCTTCAGAGGTATTTTATAAACCAATGAATGAGGTGCTACAGAGGTGATCCCTAAATACAGTTCACTTTATTTTCAGGTAAAAGCAAACTGAGTTATAAAGGAAATAAATAACTCAACCATGTCCAAGATCCAAGGAGGAAGAGGTGCCTGGGCTCTGTGAACACTGACCACAACTCTGGACTGCTTCTCTGACCAAGGAATCACATTGTTTTCTTCAAACCAATCCCACCTGCATCTGCAAGTTGGATTAGAGGGGCTGCCCTGCTGCGTGTACCCATAAAACACCTCTGGGTTAACTGACAGAGTAGGAACACAGCTATTTTTGCATACTCCGTTTCAACATTGTTGGTAAATCTCCCAATTTCCTCCAAGTTATTCCATATTTTTGACGTATGAATCCTTCTGCTAGTCCACTGTTTTGTTCCCATGCCACACCTATTTCTAAATCACTAATTACCCTTGTTACATCCTGATGAGCCAAGTATGTTTGAGTTTTTTCCCTTCCCCAAGGTGGCTATTAAAATCTATAGTTGGCTTTATTCGCTGAAGTGGCCCTAGGAAAAGACCTTGCCCAACACATCTAATGACATCTTCTTAGTATTTAATTTTCAGCAGGCATTTCCGAAGAAATCCCATTTTGTTTCAGGCAGAACTCTTTATTTCAGATAATGCAGTTTGCAGGCTTCAAAAAAAACCAGCATCGTGTTTCTGTCTTTGTGGCCTTTAGAACAAAGTCAACTGATGTTCACATTCTTCCAGTTGCAAAACTCCCCCTCAAAAACAAACCCCAGAAAACATGTTTTTCTCCCTGCTTATATTTATCTTGTTCTGTTTTCAATAACCTGTGCCTGTCATCTTGGGTATTTATCACCCTAGAGAGGATAGGACATGAAAAAAATGACACAACAGCAAAAAAGAAGCCAAAATACAAATCTTGAGAGAAATTATATTCTGAGGAGTGAAATGGCATAAAGGATTCTCTTAGTTGTTCTGATGAAAGAAACAATTGCATGTCAAGTTGTGGATGACAGAAGAGTACAATACCTAATGTCTTAAAAATAATAAATCTCTTCTCAACTTGATCATGGAAAAGAATTCTGATGGTTGACAGATTCATGAAAAGAATTCTGATGGTTGACAGATTCATGAAATCAGTTAAAACTGTCTTCTACGTAGATGTTTCTGGCTGTACACCTAAACCTTGATTTTAGCAGGAGATGAGATCTCAGCTACCTACACTGAACTCAGAGAGAAAAAATAAGAAGAAATAGAGACATATAAACTAATGCCACTATCTGCCTGCCACATTTAAAATGTTGAGAAGCACTTTCTCATTCTATACAGTTTAAATGTTTAAATAAATGGGGAAAATTCATCTTATTTTTGGCACAGATCTTATCCATTTTATTAGTATCTCCAAATATGCTGAGATGCCAAGTAATTTCCAGTTTTTATCAAATTTTAACTTTGGAGTATGACTTTGGGATATTATGTTCAGAAGTACGTGGAGCTTTTGAAGCAGAATTTCCCTGGATTTAATATATCCCTTTCAGAACTTTGCCTTTAGATGGAAATTCATTCTGAGCCAGTAATATTATATGTTATTTCTGAAACTCTTAAGTTTATAAGGCATGTAATGAAATTTAAGTCTTCAGCCCAGGTGGAATCATGAATTAGCATTGAGTTCTCTGTGAGCAGCAGGGCTGGTTGCCTTTTTTGGGCCTTTGCATCATTCTGGATAAACCATGGGCTATGGCATCAAACATCTACAAAGGGTCATGATGGTCACCAAGGCAGTCACCCCTTTCCTGGGAAAGCAGTCCTTCCTTGGCAGGGTGAAGATGCTCGGGCTGGAAGTAGGGGGGAAAACAGACCGTGACCTGGAGATGTTTTCTCAGAAGCCTCATGGGTCACGTCTATCTGTAAATGAATAAAGGAGCTCCTTCTGATGTGGTTATTATCTGGGCCATAGCGATGGCACAACATTAATCACAGCAATAAGTGAAAAAGAGAAAATATAAAAGTACATTGGAGGTTTTTATAAACCATTAAGATCACTATTCTTTATTTAGGACATTTGCCATCTCCGATCCTCAGGCCAGTTCCGTACTCATCCAAATTTATCTGATTCCAAAGTACCAAATAGTTTAAATTAAACTCAACATGCTAAAACTGCACTGCTCCTGTTGTTTTCCTGGATGCACGACAGCGTGAGGTTTCCTATAGTTTCTTTTGCAACATATTTATTCTGCAGGGTATTTTTCTCTCCAGCTCTGAGCTTGATAAGGCTGTTGAACGCAAGAACCTAAATTGAACTCACTCCATCCTGGGTGATAAGGACAATGAGAGAAAAAAAGTCACAGTGGGAAGAATTAAGCTGCCAATACTTGCTCGTTGTACCCTTATTATACCAAAGAAACAGTGCTGAGGAACATCATCTCCATGTCCAGGAATTAGAGCAGACCCTTGGTCACAGTTTGGGCCAACACGTGACTATCCACATTGATTTTCTGGTTGTTAAAGCAGATGAAGGAGTGCAGGCATTGCCGGCTGGACAGCCCTCAGTAGCTCCATCACACCTCTAAGTGTGTTTGCTCAGTGCTACTCCTCTGTATTTCAGGTGGGTCTTACTTGCCAGCAGGGAAACTCTGTTTATGTAGC
This sequence comes from Burhinus oedicnemus, assembly GCA_008921705.1. NCBI lineage: Eukaryota > Metazoa > Chordata > Aves > Charadriiformes > Burhinidae > Burhinus > Burhinus oedicnemus. The sequence goes on along the minus strand of VFFE01009212.1, from coordinate 4,271,731 downwards.
ATGTTATGGAGGTGACACGCTCTTTGCCCCTGTTAGGAAAAGTTTGCTTTTCCCCCTGAATCTAAACCAAAAGTCACACTGGTTGAAAGAATACAAATACTCTTTTTATATGGGAAAATACATAGCAGGAGTCAGTCACTTACCCTGGCCAGTCGCAGGTAAAACCGGGGTCCAAATTGGCACAGCAGGGAAGCAAGCAGGAATTTCAACTAGACTGTGACTAATGGACACTGGGTGCCACGAGGCATCTCAGCTGCCCAGCACTAGAGTATATTTTGACCAAGGAGATGAATTTCAGAGAAGCGAGGGTTCAGGTGCGACTGCTCAGGAGCAGAAAGCTTTTCAATAGTCAACGCTCTGTGGCTTATATCAGTTTGACAGCCAGACACTTGGCCTTAGTGCTTATTGGTACGAGCGAAGTGTATTTCATACCTATTAGCCACTTTTCCTTCCAGGAATTGACTTGTCCTGGAAGCTCTGCCAAGTGATTTATATGCAAGCCCATCGCTGATGTGCGGCTCACACTGCCCGCTAAGCCACAGCTGAGTCCGATCTGCTTTATATTCAGTTTTCACACTTGAGAGAGCGAGCACCAGGATTTTGTGAGCCCAGAGCAAAAAAATTAAAACAATGGAACTGTTCAGAGCTGTTTCCTTTGGAGATGTTCGACGCTGATTAGATCTAGCTGCACAGCAGGTAGCCACCTAGCAAAGTGCTTAGCAAGGGCTGCCTCGTAGCGCCAGGGCGTACATGCAACGCGCAGGGATTTTTAATTCCATCTGTCACACACAACTTTTTGCAAGGCTTCCAAAAATCACATAACCCCGTGCCCAGTCCCAGCTCTGAGAGCAAAGTCCTTTTGTTTATTGTCTTTGGGCCTGGTGTGCCTGCAGCTGCGCTGGTGGCAGCATCAACCCCTCCAAACCAGACCCCCTTGGTGGGGTGAGTGGTGACTGGGATCTTCCCACGTCCAGCCTTCGTTTCTCGGAGTGATGGTGGCAGAAGGTCATGGGCGTCTCTTCCCTTCGCCTGATGCGTCCTCTTGGAGGCTGGTGGTGGCCACCCCCTGTTGAATGTCCCCCTGGGTGTAGGGCCGGCTGGGTTTTTCCCACACTGCAATCACCAGAGGGCCCAATTGCCCTTCATGCCTGGACCGTCAACTGTGACGGCATTTCTCATGGTCAAGGTCTTACACAAATCCCACAAGCTAGTCGGGTGCCAGAGAAGATCCCACACCAATTGTGAGAGGTTTCTTTTAATGTCTTGGACTGGTACCATCTTATTTTTTTTTATTTTTTTTTTGCCTGCTGCACATCTGCTGCTCCTCATGTCATAACATCTGCATTGCAGCAATGTTGGTGCTCTCGGATAGCAGGAGTGGTGAGAGGGAGGTGGAAAGGTGTGCATCTCACTTGTGGGCCTCCAGTCAGCCTCTTAGTGAAGTAACTGGACAAATTAAACATACATTGCATAAAACAGTAGCGTAAATCCATTTGGGGTCACATCTTTCCTCCAGATATAACAGAAAGTCTGAAGCTAAGAGTATCTCTGAAGTCCATACATGCTATTAAGCATGTGAAAACAGCTGAGGGAAAAGATTTTGGTCCTAACGATGTAGCAGGCTCACGTTTGCTGGCCCTCCACCACACGTACCCCCGGCAAGCAGCTGGCGTGCAGCAGGGGCACACATACAGTGGAACGTCTCTGGCACAGGGGGCTTTTTCAGCTTGTATTTTCCTTGCTGGCCATGCCAGGAGACATATTTGTGTTTATCGCAGGGGCTGGGAGTTGCCTACAGGTGCTAATTATTCACTGTTCCTCCTCCACAAGGGAACCACTGTGTGAGCCACCCTTCACCCCGCCTGGGAGTCACTATCGCGTTGCCGGCCCTTCCCCGCAGCTGGAAATGAGCTGTTTGGGTTGGAGTTGGTGGTGCAGATGGTGCCACCTGTGGCACGCTTTGCCAGCCGGAGCGGCTCCCGGGCAGCTGCCGCTGCCTCTTAGGAGATCATTCATGGGAGAGGGAAGCCAAAATGCATTTGCACTTGCACAAGACTCCCCAGGCTGACAAATACCTTTGCACGTCAGATGGCTGCTCCGACACCCTACCCCAGTGTTGATGGACTTGCAGACTGCTGAGGAGACCTGTCCAGCCCTGAACGTGGCCCGAGGTTTCCAGTTTGGGAGCAAAAACCACTTAATATCCTCTGAAAGAACAGAGACAGTCTGATTTCTAAAGTTTCGCATTGCCTGCACAGCAGCTGGCCTTAGCTATAACAAGTATCTCCTGTCCCATGAGAGGGTCATCAGAGGGCCTGACCCCTCCCCAGATGAACGTTAGTTTTCCGCAGGGCATTCCTCTGGCAGCACCGATTGTGCCAGTCTTGGTGATGGCAGGTTAATCTTATACAACATGCCGAGTCGGCACAAGTGATGAAATCCAGAATATAAACTGGGATTTTTCATTTCTGATGGCTATCTCATAAAGAAAAACAACTTCTGGCTTTCTTCTGCCCTCTGTGTTCCCAAACAAGAAGCATTTATTATACATTTTTAATTAAGATTTAGGCTGATATAGCAAAATTACTGCCTCTCCCTGTACTGCCTTTGTTGAAAAGACAGCTGAATACAATTACTAAAGGAAAACTTCTGCCTTGATGATATACTGTTCATTTTTTAACTGTGGTTTTTCCTGATGTCCAATAAAATAATAAAATACAAACCACAGCAGCCTAAAAGCTCAGGGCGTCATTCTCCGACAGGTGGCCTTGGAGAAGGCAGAGATTTGAGAAGATTCCCACAGTGTGGCTAAAATTGTCACGTTTTAACTTCGTCAAATTTATGTGCAAAAGAAAGTCGCGGAGTCTTTGCACCTGAAGCTATAAACTGGCCCTTGCTCCCTTGAAGCACAGCCAAGACTTGTTTGAAATTTGGTCCACCTCAGGGACCGTCGCTTGAGCTCAATAATAAAAGCCAAGTTGAGGCAAATTCACCACGTGTCGGGAGTAGATGTGAAAGGTTCGTGTTGCTTTTTTCATACGTACGATGCGGTTGTTTCTACTGGTCGGAAGGGCTATATTGGTATGACCCTGACCCTTGCCAGGACATCCATAGCCATACATTTGTGTTTGAAAAAATGGCAAAACCGGGCATTTTCCAGGAAAATCCTCCAACTTGCTGGATCTTTTTCTGGATTCCTTGAGAAAGAGGAGTTGAGTTTAATAGGAAATTTAAATTTGAAAGTTTCTTTAAAAAAGATTAAAGTCCTTTTTATTTTGAAACAGTAATGTTCCCAAGAGATACTTAAAAGAAATATGTGTCTTTCTTCATTGTTTATTTTTCATGATTTTTAGATCAACACCAGCCATTTTCATTAGTGCTCTATGACCCACTTTGCTACTACCATGCTGAAAATTAAACATATACGAAAGTACTTCACTAAATCAGGGATCGGGGCTCCTTAATGCCATGTACATGCATACTCTACCAGCCAGCCATAAGATTTTTTTGCATCTATTTACGTCCCTTTTTCCTCCAGTGCAGAAAATGATGCCAAGATGTGTTTCGCACTGGGCTACCACACACTGAGATTTCCCCTGCTCCCAGCCCCCTTACAGACAGCACTTTTGCTTTCATTTGTTACTTTAATATAACTTTTTTCCTCCTATGTTTCACAACATTGAGCAACTTCCCCCTGGCTGCGATTGCCGGGGCCCGTTCGGCATCACGGTGGAGGAATCCCAGGCATGCTCCACCAGCGCGCAGCCCCCTCGTGACCCATGGGCAGGCTTTGGGCAGTCGCTCTCACCTCTTCCCTTAACTTTTTTTGGAGCCGAGCTGGGTCAAAACCAGTTTTCCCGTCTCACAACGGCACTTTGTGATTGCAGGGTTGTTTTTCCCTCTCCATCTCACTGTGAACTAGTAGGTCTCATTTGAAATGAATGAGTGGGAGAGAGAAAGGAGGAGAACAAACACCTTACAGTCCCCTGGTGAGGGAAATACTCGGGCTGCCAGCGCTTCAGGCTCAATTCCCAGCTCTAAAGGCTGTGCCTTTCACATCCCAGCTGGCCTCCCCACCCCAGGCCACGGGATGCTCTGGAGCGGGGTGAGCACATACTCCCTTTCTGTGCACGACTGAAAATTCCTCTTCGCGAAAGAAGTGGGAGCAAACCCACCGTGTTCCTCCAAACAGTTTCCACCTCAATGCACTGGTATTTTTCCACCTCGAAAAACATTTCGCAAGAGCTTTCCAGCCCATTCCCTTCTGTGGCCTTTAAAAGCATGTCAGTCATTGTAGTTGTTTCAGTAGCTGGTCCCATCGGAGCGGGTTCAACTCTATTGATTCCGATGGCACCTAATTTGTATGAATGAGTGTTTTTGTGTGTACAGATACATGTAATGGTTTGGAAGACATTCATGTGCCTGATATAATTAAATCCAGTGGTCTTGTATTCCTTCAGATTTGGACAGTGGAGATATTATGAGAATACCAGATCTTTCTTTATGGAAAAGTCTTACAGAATTTAATAAGAAAACAATAACCATTCTTAGGCTTTGGAGCTTTTTGAATAGGATTTAAAAGTGAATTACATCATAGCAATTCTATAGAATGTCTTAAAAAGTCTTTGCGAGAGGGATCATTCTCTATCAAATTTTAAAGATTACGCAGCCATTTCTATAGATTATTTCATTTCTCTCCAATCCTACTGGTTGCACTCCTATTAATTTCTGTGGGGCTTTCCCATATGGCATGTATTATTTTGGCCATAAAAATGCTCCCTGAGGCAAAACAGGCTGTGAAAGATGTACAGCCTCAGTTCAGCCCAATGAAATCGCATTAGCTTCCATCGAGGCTGAGTCAGGTTTGCAAAACTGTTTTGCGCCCCTGTTCCTTACGAGTACGCGAGAGCTCCTTGCACAAGGCTGCGCAGCGGTGGAAGGGTAGTTCCCTGCCCAATGGAGGACACTGTCTTCAGCACCATATCTGAGATGTTTGAGTTCCCGCGGAGCCCATCACACTTAGTGGGATATTGAAGAGATTAATGGTGTGATCAATTAAAGCTTTTAAAATTCTAATTAGCTTTTTCTTCCAAGTTTCCACTACTTTGTACCTTCCCCCTGCCCTGTCCCTCCCTGTGAGCTGCAGCCAGCGGTGTTTATGATGTGCTGTAAGCCACCGCATGTTCCCTTCCTCCTGCTGCTGAGACGGGCCGGTGCAGCTGCGAGGGTCGCCGTTATTGCCATTTCGTCTCCTTGGGGCTTTATCCATGTTCGTATTGATGTGTGCTCACCCATGACCCTCGGTGGTAGCTTTCCCTGTGGCTCCAGTGCCCAGTGGAAGCGCATGAGGTTAAATAATATCACTTGACCATTAGCCTTGGCCAGGAGCAAGCTGACCTATTTACTTATCAGAAGATGATCTCCAAAGAGCTGTAATCAGCAATTGCAGCCAAAGGGACTAAATCTTACGGGCTCATATGTCTTCCTTGGCCTTTGGGATACCAAGAGTGCACTTTCTTGCTTGCTGCTGATGTACTGGGGTGGGTGGGATGCCTTTCCATTTTCACCTTACCATTGACCTTATGATTTATTTTGTTTAACCTAAGCCTACTGAATTCCAACCCTTCTTGTACAGCCTGGTGCAACCTGCAGTATAACCTTACACCTAATTAGGTAAGCACACCGTAAGGCTTCGCTTACGTTCACTTTGCAGTGATTTATTTTTCTTCTCATACCCTTATGAAAGTGGACACCACAGTGGATGGTAGGGTCAGACTTCACCTACTCTTGCATAAGCTTAAGTAAGCAAATGTCTTTGAGGGAACTTCAAAGCAGGGGATTGAGAGAGGGGTGGCTTTTTAGCCCTGTAACTAACCGCTTGGCATGTTGAGATTGAACCCCAGCACGACGCTGAATGTGTGGGCCACTTGGATATACCAGTGTGTAATATTAGCCCAGAAGAAAGCATGATTCTGGTATAGACTGGTACAGCTGCAGTGCTGCCAGCGGGCTGATTTTGATTTCCAGAGCTGGAGATCTAGTCCTTAATTTGTCATTTGAGATTTTAAAGTTATCCAATGTGGAGAGTAGCATGTCTCAACCTGATTACATTGCATGCAGAGTGGCCAGGCCCTTGATTTTGATGAAGCTATGCCATTTTCTTCCAGAAGAGCATCTGGCCCCCTGCACGGACTTTTTGAAGCCTGGCTAGAAATCACTTAATAGTGGGAACTTCTATAACAGCACAAGAAATTTATGGCAAGGCCTTTGCCATTATTATTCTGCTGCATTTCTTCGACATATAAAATTATTTTATATTGCATATTTTCCCATGCCCTTTCTCCGCTTACGCTGTCTGCCTCAACTCGTTGCTAATGACGTTTGTTGACAAGCTCAGCGCATTTTGATAAGTCTTCTGCCAAAGTGTCTCTAATAAAAATAAGAAGAATGACAAGTGGAACAACGCAAAAAGGATTCCAACAGCAACAAATGAAGGTTAAAGCAGCATAAAACAGGGGGAAAACATAACAAAAACAGAACACAGAGAGCCTAGATTGCCTTTGTTAAGAACATTTAATGCTTAATTTTGTTTTATAGCCCTGGCTCTCAAGCTATCCATGCAACTTAGGTTCCCATCTTTCACGGTTGTATGAATCCGCCTTCAATTCCTGTTGGAGCAGGGGCAACTCTGTGTATATACTTTGCACCTTCAGTCTCTGGCCTCATCTGCTTTTGGTCTTACAAGAGCCGGAGTGAAGATACGTCTCCTGTCTCTGGAAATGAGGCCACAGAAGGCTGGTGGTTCACAGCATCTCAGCGCAAGTTGCTTCTCTGCTGCCAAAGGGCATGGATTCCGCAGCGGTGAGGTGGGGCAAATATAATGGAGACCATGCAGCCAGACATTTGGGACATTTCCTGGTTTGGCATATCTAGCTCTCCACCAGCCGGGGGTCCTTATGTGGACCTCCACACAGCTGGGGAGAGTGGGTGTGAAGCTGCTCTGAGGGTGAAATTCCCAAGCATGGCACCAGCTGTTCCCAGCACCGCATTGAAGCGGGGAGTGGGAACAACTCCTCAATCCATGTACCCCTTCCCTGCCTCCTCCACCATCACTGCTTGTTTTTGGAAGACACCTGCGATTTCTCAGCTCTGTGCCTCTCCCTCCTCCAAATGAAAGAAGAAACTCGGTCCTGAGTGCGTGACTTTGCCTCCATTTGGGCTTCACCAAACTATGATGTCACAATTGCTAAATGATGACCTCGTAAGACACCTGGGCGATCAGGATGGTTGGCTGGGGTATGTGTCTTAGGACTACGGTCAAGGGGGAATACATGTATAACTGAATTGGCAATGGATGCCCCAGTGGAGGATTTCAGTGCACCCAGTAAATGCATCTCCTCATGTTAGGGCTTAGTGCCATCAGCTGGAATCGAGCACAGGGGAAATCAGTGACAATACCATTTAATACACACAAAATAGCCTGTTTGAAATTCTGGAGCTTTCTGCAGAATTTAATAAATCTTTTCAGCTGTTTTACAGAGTGCCTTGACAACCTTTACAAAGATGCAGGAAGGCCAAAGTATCTAAATAGCTTTAAAGTCCTTGGCCCGAGATCTGGTCCGAGCACAGCTGTGTCTAACCCCACCGTGAGAACCAGAAAGTGTCTGAATTCCCCGTTTGTTAGCGCTGCGAAGGTCTTGATTTGGCACTTCTCCACTGTGAAAAGTCCCTCTTTGAAGAAACACCCATTTCAGCATCGAGGGCTGAAGTTACAGGTGTCCCAAGAGCAGAGAGCAGGCGGCCCGGATCAGGGGACAGGAGCAGCTGCAGGGAGGGGTGGCCCCACCAGTATGTTCCGTATGTCCCTGGTATCATCTATGCACCCTCGCCAACCCTGTTAGCTGAGACAGTTTTAGCAAGTCAAAGGGGAACCACCGTTTCGAAACATAATATAATGCCTTTTAGTTGGGAGCGAAGGATTAGGGGAAGATCATATCTGGATTCCTCTCCTTGTGCCACAAAAGATATTTTTAGTGCCCTCAAAGTCAGCTGGAGTTTCTGCAGAGGGCAGGACTCTGCTCTCCCCTGTAGGGGTTTTTCCAGTGTTGCCCACATCAGTGGTGTAAATAACTCTTTCTGCTTGTTCAATAATGTACCAATGGGACTTTTTTAACTTGTTCAAGCAAGTTCAGTTTTTAAGGGAATTTAGGTTGCCGTTTTTCCTTGGGATTAAGCTCTTAAACTCCTCTAGCTGTCCAACAACAAGTTACCAGCTCCGATGAAAACCCATGGGGTCTGCATATGGAAGTCCCTCGGGACATAGGGGAGTCTCAGCCCTACAACTAAGGTTTGGGTGAGTGGGCCCCCTCAGGGCAGGTGGAAAAGCAAATCCATGTGGAGCGGCTTTTGGCTTTGTGCAGGACCACACACGGCAGCTGTGACGCAGTGCGGTGGGCTGGAGACGTAGGCCTTGCTCACGGACATCAGATTTAGGATCTCTGAAGGTTTTTTTTTAAAGCTGGAGGGTGGTGAGGGCTTGGTTCCATCATCCGAGCCTGAGAAAGGTGTATCCTGCACCCTTAAAACAACCTAGCAGTTGAAATTTTAAAAAAAGCATAATTTAACCCCAAATATATCTATAGAGATACTGTTCTATCATAAGATATTATACTATGGAATTTTATTGCTGCTGCCTTTCGCAACAAAATCTTGCTAATCATAGGCTTTAAGCAATGAGGCGTTTTTACCAGCATCCACAACTCGCAACACAGCACTGCATTGAAGACCACACCGGCTAGGAAACTTCCCTGCACACACAGCACCGGCTGGGAAAAAAAAGGAGGAATATCTTGCTGCTTCTGCACCGGAATGGGTTTAAAGGGCTCAGCATGCAGTAATGCCCACCGAGGCACAGGGGCACGACCTTGGAGGACGTTGTAAAAGGCAAGCAGGGTAGAATGTTGTGGGGACAGTGAACGCCTCTGCAGTGCTCCCAGCCTTTCCCTGGGGCCGTGGGAGTGCAGCCCTGTGCTAAGCTGAGCTCCTGAGGGATGAGAGCATCAAGGATTCAGACTGTGAGTCCTTCTTGACCGGACCCTACACTCATGGACGTTTATTACAACTAGTTTAGATTAAACTGATTAGGGGACTGGAACATCCTTCTTGTGAGGAAAGGCCAAGGGACTTGGGTCTTTTTAGTCTGGAGAAGAGAAGGCTGAGGGGGGATCTCATCAATGCTTACAAATACTTAAAGGGAGGGTGCCGGGAGGATGGCACCAGTCTTTTTGCAGTGGTGCCCAGTGATAGGACAAGAGGTAACGGGCACAAACTTGACCATAGGAAGCTCCATCTGAACACGAGGAGGAACTTCTTTCCTTTGAGGGTGGCAGAGCACTGGCACAGGCTGCCCAGAGAGGTGGTGGAGTCTCTGACTCTGGAGACATTCCAAACCCGCCTGGACGCCATCCTGTGCAACCTGCTGTAGGTGACCCTGCTCTGGCAGGGGGGTTGGACTAGGTGATCTCCAGAGGTCCCTTCCAACCCCAGTGATTCTGTGATTCTGTAAACACTGAAACCTAAATGCTACCCCTTGCAGGTCTCCATCATGGGAAACCTCCTGTTGACACTGATCCATCAGCTCAACTCTCCCCATCCACTGATGCTTTAGAGCAAATGACGTCTTTCAGACACCTGTCCCCACAACAGGAAAATTCCGTCCTATAGGAACCCAGTGCTAGAAAGATATAGCACATCCCAAACCACTTTTGAGTAAAACGCTTGGAGCCCCGATGGTCTGGAAGGGTTTTATAGTCTAAATATCATGCCTGGGCCCCTGGAAAGGGACCGCAGGCATCCAGCAACTTGGCAGGTAACAAATCTCCGTGCTTTGAAAGGCAGATGTCGTCATTGCTTGGCTTCATGGCACCACCACCTGGCTTGCTGGAATCGGTTTATGTCTGCCTTTCCTCTCCTGGCTCTTTGGAGGGATCTGATGACTGATCTCACTCAGGTCTCATCCCCACCCTGCAAATCCTACATTTCACCTGCAGTGCCCCATGGATGTTTGTTTTCTTCTGCCTTGGGCCGGTGGCATTGTGCTCCTGCTGGGTCTTCACAGCCCTTACATTGCGCGTTTGCAGGTGGAAGAGGGTCTCTGCGCCTTGGTCCTGGTCCCAGCTCCAGGAAAGCTCTGCCCCGGAGCAGGACCCATGCTGAGCTGAGTGGGGCAGAGGAGCTCTGCCACAGTGTGCCGGGGCTCAGGCCCCACCACCCCCCACCAGGTATGGGACAGTGCTTTTTCTCTTGTTCCCTTCAAAATAAGTTGATTTGGTTGTTTTGCAAACTTTATGTCAAAGGCCTTCATTTTTTCCCCATGAAAACAGAATTGCCAAAAAAAAAAAAAACAAGAAAAGGCAATATTTCAACAAGTTTGAATCAGAAATCTTTCTCTTTTTGTTATTTGAAACATCTCTTTAAAAAGTCCTGCGAAAAATTCTACTTTTCAATCCAAAGTTTGGGTTTTTTTCCTGGAATGTCCTTCAGTTTTCCTTATACAACTGAGCATATCTCTGCCGCCTCCCCTCTAAAAATAGTCTGTAAAGAAAATAAATAATCTAATTTTGGGGTTGAGCAAAGGCATCGATCTGTCCCAACAGAAAATGCTGCACACTTCTCAGTTCTCCAACGAAAATCTTTTTTCTTTTTTTCTTTTTTTTCCCCCTTTTCTTTTTGTCCCACGGTTTTTCCCCTTTGTTCCATGAGGTCGACTTGGGACAATTCCTCCCCTCCCCAGTTTTCAGTATTACACAAGTGGACCAGAAAAAAACAGCCATTCAGCTGCTCTAACCGCAATCTAAATGAGAATGAGAAGATATTTCAGCTGTTTCTCTTGGTTTCCATTTTTCTCGGTTTCTGGCTCAGTAGCTCCCAGAACCTATTACACTAATTGTTCTTTTCCAAAATCTGACTGTCAACAAAAGGCAGGGAACCAGTCTAACATTTTCAACTGGAATTTCCACTACTTTGGTTTGTTCCTGGCTATGATTTTCGCGAACTTGTTTGCCCTTTGAGAAGTTTGACATTTTGTGATATTTCCCAAACTTAAATTTGGTCTCATAAACTCTTCATCTGACAAACAACAAAATTCGTTATCGCAAGCGACGTTTCATAGTGGGGCAGAAACAAATACCTCCCTCGTTATATTGTTTCCAGGCTGTGATGAGATAATTAAAGTGTTTACGTGAAGCTATAAGGGAAGCAGTGTGAGGTCAAGCCAACGGTGTGAACTCTTCAGTGCAAAGCCACCTTCTCAGGTTTCCACCGGAACTTTTCTTTCACAAACATGCTTAATGCCTGCCCAAAATGTCCCTTCTCCAGCCAAAATTTATCTTATAAACACATCATCAAAGGGAATGCTTGGGCTTTCTTCAAGACAATTGTTTGTCAATATGATTTTCCAGCCTTCCCCTAATGGGAAGTGCCTACCTCAGCAGCACTTCCACTGGTTGGTTGTGTCCAGGACACTGAAACGTATTACAGGTGGAAGAAACAACAAACCAGTGGAATGACAGCTTTCTGTTACGGGCCCCGACTTATTCGAAAGTTACTGAATAAAGTAAAATCGGTGTTTATCTACATTTTGCATCAACAGCTGGTAGACTAGGCCCGCAGTCAACAGAATAAATCAGGTGCTTAAAATTAAGCTCGTGTTTAAGGGCCCTGTTAAAATACAGCCTAAAGGCTACTGCAGATTGAGGAGGGACTTAAAATTTCCCGGGTAGTGAGATAGGGGAGTGGTATATGGGAACCTCTTCTTGGATTTAACCTAGTCGAGACCAAACTAAACCCAAGTGAAGCCCTTCTTCAATATCTTGTTCCTATTTCCCTTCAAATTTCTCTTTTCCTCTCTTTCTCTCCTCTTGTCTAAGGACTTCGCTAAAATGGAACAAATGAAAAAAAGCACGGTAATTGTTTGCAGCGCTGGGGAACTTTTCTCTGACGTGTCCCAGAGCTTCTGCTGCGAGGCGGCGGGAGCCAGGCGCTGGCAGCTGGATTCACTTTAAAGCCGTGTATGAGACTGGCAGCTCGTGCAGTTATTATACATTTACAAACCTCTATCGCTCTGGAGCTCTGTCTTTGCACCCGCCTTGACACCAGCCCCATTTTGCTCCCAGTCTGCCGAGTTCTGGTTTGGTTTTCTCCCCCCCCCCCCCCCCCCCCCCCCCCCCCCCCTTTTTTCCTCCTTTTTTTTTTTTTTCTTTTTTTCCCTTTTTGTCATTTGCAGGATGAGTAAACATCTTTTCACAAGCAGGAATAAGGCTGCGGACACTCCTGGCTGCCGCTCTGCCTTTGCTACCACTCCTTCATGTGTAGAAGTTTAGCAGGGGGTCCAGGAGCCAAAATGGAAAGCACATGGTTTTGTGACTTTACAATTGAAATAAAGAAATCTAATATGACAGAAGAAGCATGTTGTTTATGGAACTACGGATTTCAGTGAAGGACATCCCTACCGAATCGTAATTAAAACTACCATAATGACCTCCAAGTTTCATTTGTTGGGCTGGGAGAGAGGAAAATACAGATATTTTCAGTGGGTTCTGCTGAAACGATTTATCGAAGCCCACAGCTGGTTTTAATGTGCTGATGAGCTGGGAAAACAGTCAAAATTGTACTCCAGTCAAGTGACTGTGTAATATCTGAGGGCAGAACCAGACCAAAATCTCTGTCATTTTATTTGATCTAATGAATAGTGTTTTGTAACTGAAAAACATAATTGCTCTGCACATATGTTACATGCACACTTCAGTAATAAAATCCACAGTGCCACCGGTGGAACAAATGAAAACGCTTTTAGTCTGATTCATTTAACTCTTTTAATTTTTTTAAAGGCTTCTTTGGACTAAAGTAAATATTTGGCATGAAAATCTTCAGCAACATTTATGCAGGCTATAGGGAGGAAATCTGTGTCCCTTAAAATAAATGGAATTCCTTAAAATGGAATTTTTTGCAAGAAAAGACATTGAAACAAAATTATTTTCTACCTTTTAAAATGTATTTTAGGTTTTTCACTGGAGTTGCCTTTGAAGTCAAAAAGACACAAAAACAATCAACTTTAAAATTAGCACATAAAATTAATGATTGCTGGAGTTGGCAGGCTGACTGGAAAACCAGGACTTTTCTGGCATTTTCATTTGGAAAAGCTTCAAAGCTACTGCCTGTCTTTGACATTAGATGCAAGAGCTGAAAAGTGAGGGAGAAAAGAGGAAAATGCCTCCCAAATATCAGGTGCAGAGTAAATGTCAACCCTGCTCTGTGTTTGCAGTCTCGGTCTCGGGGACATCACTTACAACAAGTCCTCTCGCAAACCTCTATGAGATCCGGTTGTTTCTTCACTTGTTGAGTTTTTTCTTTTGTTTTGTTTGTTTCTTTAGCATTTGTAGGTGAAAGTAAACAAGGGTGTGGTTTGGGGGGAGCAATGGAAGAAGCCAGTGATACCATCATTCGTAAGAAATCGGTAGCTGTACCTACCCGAGAAGAAATACACACATATAGGAATGCCCAGCTTGTGTTAAGAAGACGCTGTTGGATTTGACTCAACTTGCTTAAAAATCTAAAAGCTGTTCCTTCCCTGAAGAGGCTCATATTTGATCACCTACCCTAAGACCAAACCCAAGCATTTTATTGCGGTTTTTTGTTTCCCCAGTAAAATAAAGCAAGATTTTCTGGGGAGCAAAGGACAAAAAATTACCTGCTCTATACCTTCAGTACTGGAAAATTAAGTTTTCCCTCTCCTGTGAGAAGCCAGCCGGGGGTGGGGTTGGTGATGGAAGACAGCTGCAAACAAATGTGCTGAGTGAATTAATGTACTGTGTGACGGTGGAAAAAGAGTTCAGCTCTGCAGGAAGGATTTGGTTATCACACGGATTGAGCAGGGCTGAGAGAAGGACAGTAGAGACTGTCTCCACGTTCAGCTACAAACTGTGCGTTAGTATTTAAAGAAGAAGGAAAGGATGTCATGAGAGAGAGGAAAAAAGAAAGAAAATATGCATTTGGAGCAGCAAAATTGGCAAAATAGGAGTCGCTATAAGTTGGATTCTTGTTTTCTCGAGTGGATTTGGCTTCAAAAGTAATTAGCTTCTTGACACATGCTTGGGCAGTCATGCCAAACAGTTCAACAACACATTATTTTTGTCATTGCACAAAAGGTGATATTGAGCCCAGAATAACTGTTTCTATTTATGACTTTGGCTGTTGGCCTAAGCTCAAAGGAAGCGAAAAAAATAATGATATCCTTTTCTGAAGGTCTTGGGGCACTGGAGTTTCAGATGTTAGTGTACAAGAAAGTTTACTGGGGTCTCAGTGTCAATAATAAAGCCAGCTCCCCAATAGCTTTATTTGGGTTGTTTGGCTGTTTGTCGGGGAGCGAACCCAGCGGAGAAACCACGTGGAACCAGGAACTGAGGCCACAGTGGTTCCTTAATCTGCCAAAGCCTTTTCTAAGGTGTCAGCAATTTCAGGAGGAAGAGGAAGATTCAATAGCCAAGACTTTGTGCGTGCTACAACCCCTCCAGCTCCAAGAGCTATTCCAGTCCCCACTGGGGTACTGTCTCAGGAATGTACCTTTAACACCCCAGGAAAATATTTTGGTCCCTTAATGTGTTGGCACAACACACTGAGAAGGGTGACAGAGTTCCTTCCTGCTAAAAGAAATTGTTGTTTAACCTGAATATTGATTAAGCCAACAAATCACGCTGGCCAGGGTGTAATAACCAACGAGGTACCCGCAGGGATAGACACTAGGTACAAGAGGGCTTTTTGCTTGCAGGGAAACGGAGAGCACGCGAAGGGTGGATATATATGTGGAAATGGATTTAATAAACACCTACTGAGTCTCTCTCCTACTTCCCTGCCTGTAAATATCCACCGAGGTATTTTAATCTCGATGTTTTTAATAATACAAGAAAATCTTATTAATAATTACGTTTTGGAATGTTTCTGCTTAGTCAACTCCGGGGCAACAGTTTAACTTGACACAGCAGTGTTTGCTTTAAATTGCACGGACTGTGCCAGTCCGTGGGGGTGATTCATTTGCTGGCTAATTAACAAATGTCTAATGTAAATTTAACGTTCACTTCGACTTACATTCCTGCAGCCCAAACTTCTTTTTGATTGGGGTAGCTGCAAGTGGAAGCCAAATATTTTTGTTGGTGGGGCCGAGGGGATGGCATATGCTACTCGTTTAGATTTCCATTTCCTTTGCATCTTTTCAGGGGCTGAAAGTCAGGCGTCAACATTTCCGAATACAAAGTCATTTTTGTATGAAAATTTGCAAATAAACCCCCAAGATTTTCTAGTACTACTGAAACCTAAACCCCGAATTCTTTCATTTGCAAAAAGAACGTAGTGTATGAGGTTCCCCTCTTCCTTCTTCCCAAATTTCCTGGTAAATAAATACATACCCAATTTGGCTTTAAGAAGCTTTTGTGTCTTTCCCGTGCTGAGCATCCTTCAAGCTGACTGTGAGCTGGAGAACCAAGCCAAGCCATTGCTCAACGGAGAGGTGCTTTGGCTCCCGGTCACCTCTCTACTTCATGTAATGGCCCCATTCTCCCAGACAGTGCTTCCCTATTTTTTTCAGACATTGTTTCTGGAATACGGCAACACTGACCGCAACGTAAACAGAATGATAGCTTTCCCGATGGCCTGCGTAAGAAGATAAACAATCCTGCAAATGGAGAGCAGGCTCCTGCAGCCCACCAGGAATAGGCTTGCCAATGGCTGCATTGCTGGGAAGTGCTAGATAAACAACAACGGAGATGGCGAGCGTCATACTTGGGGCTGTTTGAAGGAGCAAGGACGAGGTCTGGGCTTCGCATGACGCCATGTGGAAATAGTTTGGGCTCGGATGACTCTCGTCACCGGGCTGCGCGCGGCGAACCCTGCCTGCTGCTCGGGGAGGTGGTGCTAGTGACTACGCGCCGGCTGCACGCCTTCCGCCCGTTTCTGGAAAGGTCCCTGTGTGGGCATAACAGCACGGCTCAGTTGGAAGGGAATATGTCCACATTGCCTTTTAAATGCCTTTTACCAGCATTTCCTGGCAAGCCCTGACACAGGAGGTGTCTGGAGGTGACAAACTCAGCCACATGCAGAGTCCACGCAAGGCCACACGTGGGAACCCTGGGCCTCTCGTAGAGACTTCCACCCACTTCTTTAATACCTCCCCCATATCATCGGGTTGGACCCCAGGGCTGAACGAGGTGGGTTTTTGGTCTGAACATCCACCTCATATGCTGCAGCAAGAGCTTCTTCAGTTTTAATGCTGGGAAAGCCCACGGTGAGAATCCATCATTTCAAATGCTTTTTTTCAGTGGAGGGTCACTATTTTATAGAACATTTTAGCATTAATGTCCTTCTCCAGCTGGCTTGCTTTTTTTTTCCTCCCTTGTGTGGGGAAACACTTTCTCAAGGGAGCTGGATTTTGGGAAGCCTGTCCCAGGAAGCATGAGGCAAGGAGCTCAGACCTCTCAACGGTAATTCTGCACTTCTGCTGCTTCGCTTTACAAGTTTGGAAAGGTGACATAGACCCTTTTCCTCAGTTTCCAGCTCAGCAAGGCAGAGCAAAGACTGCAGAAGCCCATCAGGAGCTGCTGTGAAGTGCAATTAAGTCACGTCCCCAAAGGGCTTGGAAACCATCTGATGAAAGCCATATGCTGATGTTGGGCTCATCTAATACAGGTTCGACTTCAGGATTATTTGGAAATGACCCAACAGAGAGAGAGAGGGCTTGGGACTACTCTTGAGAAATGCCTGCACAGGATCAACCATCAGCCTGTTTCTCCAGGAGAAAGATCCAGGCGTATCTGAGGGGATTTATTTTAGAAATCACACTGTAATCTCTCAATAACATCGTTCCGATGTGATTTCCAGCACCTCCTCGCTACAGCTCCATTTCACTGAGATACAGAGATACTGTGAACATGGTGGGGGCTTGACCCTATTTTGAAATCTCTTGGTGATGTAAATGCACTTTTCACAGAGTTTTGTGGAAGCTTTGGGCCAGGCCTGCGGGTTGAGCGTGGAAAATCCAGGTTTTGCTCTGAATTTTGCGGCTCGGTCCCGTTGCTGAAACTCCTTGGAAGAAGGGCACCAACCATTCATGGAGGCTTTCTCTTGCGAGGGATGCAGAGCCATGAAACACCACCTTGTTTTGTTAGCCGGCAAGGGGAGCTGCGCTCTACCTGTGTGTGTTTATGTTTGCTGCTCTATGGGCTGGATGTATACATAAAATATTTCTGCCCCTGTTGCACATACATCCACCCTGGTGAGGCTGGAGCTGAGCAACCACAAGGGAAGGGGTTTTTTTGCAGCTTCCAAAAACAGAGCGCCCTTTTCAGATGAAAAAAATCGTACCACCGTTAGTACTGAATGGTGTCTTCTTGACTCTCCTGTGCTCCCTTATGGCACGGGGAAACCTATATAAGGAAAATTGGCTGGCTCTTAAAAAGCGTAAATGAGAGGAACTGGCTGGGGGAGAGGTTTCTGAGTCCCGTTAGGGCTCGAGAAGGAGTTCAAACGTTTTGTTCTTCAGCTGCTGGAGATAAAAGTCCTGGTACATTCAATTCCCACTTTCTGCTGCTGCCAATAAGCAGGGGGGCTTCTTCCTCAGCCTCTTACCACCGCAGAAATAACAGAGATAAAGCAAGCAAAATAAATAAATGCTTTGTGGCTAGAATAGATAATAATTTCACCAGCTGAATATTAAAATATCAAAGCTCAAGGAAAGGATATATAATTATGGGCCTTTGAAGTTCAATAAAGGTCTGTTTCATCAACATGGTAGCTAGTATTTCAAATGCAAAGACAGAATGATAATGCTATGTTGGCATTTCTGACCCACAGAGGATATGTTAGGAGAAGAAGGAAGTCCTTTAAGACAGAAGCCATTTAGGCTGTGGCCGATTAATTATCCTATCCCAAATTGATCTGGCCCTGACAGGAGAACGTTGCTCAGCATAGTTTCTCTCCATTTTACTCCTGCCATATTTCTGATTTTTTTTTTAAGAAGGACTGGTTGGCCCAGTAAGAGCGGGTGAGATGCAACACTGAACTGAAGGGACTCTGTGGTTATGCTGGAAATATCCCCAGCTAAACCAGGAGATCTAAATCCCCCAATCCAATAAATTGTGACTGAACTTTAACTGTTTGATCCCAATTTCTGAACCAGGGCCAGGGTTAAAAAGCTTAGCAAAATTTCCAGGTGGTGCAAATTTTTTACTTTGACTCCACCCTATGGCAGGTAAAGAAAAGTCAGCCTTGAGACATCCTGCACAGGATATAAGGTCCTGAAAATACTTAGCTTCAGACAAATCCCCTTATTTTCCCTAGGCCCACGCTGAGACCTGGAGGCACTGCCTGGTGCCTGCCAGGCTTGTGGGAGCTGCACCAGTAATGGCTTCAGTTTTCCAGACTACATTTCCCAGGATGCAAGACAGCACCTGGTGCATCATTGGAGATGAGCCCTGGCTCATAAAAGGGCTGGGGGTGAAGATGTTGGATTCCCAAAGGCACCATGCCAGTTTGGGCAGGGAAAGGAGAGCTTTTGAAGGAAAGTTGTAAGATACGCAGCAAGGTATGATTTTTACTTTTTTATTTTATTTTGATTTTTGGTAACACTGTTAAAGAAAGATGTTTCACTGTGATCACAATGAATAAAAACTGTCCTTTGCTGAGGATGTGTTAGGCTGAAATAAAAGCTGTTGAAGCCAACTGAAGCTTTATGAGTGCCAGCAGTGTTTATACCATGCGGTTCTTGTACTTAGAAAGAGTTTACTACATTAAGGTTATTTTATTTTTCAGTAGATTGTCATCACATTTGGATACGTTTTCCGTTTCAAGTTAACATCCAGTCCAGTTTTGTGGTTGGGGAAAGACAAGCAAGAGCCCTCAGCTACATGTTGGTGGAAGAGGAGCTTTTATTTGAGGGTAGGGATGTTGAATGACCCCACAGCTTCCTGTTAGTGTTTTAATAGCAGGACTTTCCCACCTGGTCTTGGCTAGAAAGTCAAACTTGTATGCTTGTGTGGAGACCTAGTAAAAGTGTGAGAAGAGTGTACCATATCCGATTTCCTAGGTAAAGCGTGTTATATAGCTTTTTGGTTGAAAGTGGGAATCAGCCTGTGGGGAAAAAAAAGGTCTTTTTCAGCATAATTTGCGTGCATGGGAGGTCTTGAACATGATGTTTCAAACTTCACGGTGCAATATAAAAGAAATGAAAGTTTCAGAATTGGGCAGTTTATTTTGCTTTTCAACGTGCTTGTGCAGTGCCTGTGCAGTAGATGGAAGGGTTATGTGGTGATTGGAAGAGGCCAATTAAACAGTCATCTTGGTTGACTCCCGTTTGCTTGACTACTTAGACTAAGAGACCTTTACAGCACATCCCACGCCTGCTGGTTTGTCTAAGCCCAGCCTGAACACGAGTGCAGGAGGGTGAAGGTGCCCACCTGGACCACGGCGGCAGCGTGGCCGTGCCGAGGTGCAGCAGCACAGCTGAGACACTCGGCATCGGTGAGGCTTGGAGGAGCCGGAGGTTGAGGGCAGCCTTTTTGCCAAGTGTTTTACAATGGCGAAACGTAATCCTTGGGATTAGTTCCACTTTTCATTTGGCCTGGTTTCATATCAACACTCTGGAAGGGGGAAAAAGTGTTGTCTCAGCACAAAAAGGGAGCTTTGGAAAAAGGCACCAAATGGGTTTTTCCCACCTATGGTGTCCATGGGGATGTGTCCTCTGTATGATGCTGAACCTGGTGTGTGCATCTTGCACAATGGAGATATCCTTTTTCTCCTGCTCAGACAGTGAGCAGATGTGAAAACTGGTATCTCTTGTTATGCTATTCAGCGCAACAGGCCCTTGATGTGACTGAGCCTTCGGGTGCTGTGCTAAAGGAGTAGTGACAACTTTTGCCCTTACTCCAGTGAACATTTTCACTGATGGCTTCTAAGTTGGCATGCCCTCGTGATCGTAACCATCAGGTATTTGAGGCTGGGAGGCTCTGCTGCTCCTAATGCAACAGGGCTCTGCTCTTTCTTGGCATTTCTTGGAGCACCTTAGTAAAATAAGTGTCTGACTTCTGAAGAGTTCACTGCATCTATAAAAGGACTCATGCAAAGCCCTTGCTGTCACCCAAATTCAGTGAGGGTTTGAAGATTATGAATGCCTTTTTATACGTCTGAGTAAACTTCCCAGGGTTCAGAACTGCACTTTAACCAAAAGGGTTAAACTTGAGCTTGGGTTTCTTTTGCAGGTTGGGTTTCCTGGCTGCAGGAGGTTTGGGAACATGCGAGTGAGCATTAGTCCTTGCTGGGATGCTCCTGTGCTGCACGGCTGGAGGGGTCGCCCGTTGCTGGACTTGATTTCTCTTGAGGCATATTGCTCTGGTTCCCTCCCTGCTTTCTCGTGCTGCTGAATTTGAAGAGTCCTCTGGAGTGCCCTTTGGTGTTGGCCAGATGGAGGTGACAAATAGGGCCACCCCAATTTTGAGGCTGGCATGGGCTGACCCTGGCAGCCTCCTCCCCATGCATCCCTCTGCACAAGCCATGTCTGTCCACTGAGGACATGGCGTGCAGGGGGATGCAGGTCCCCCTGGGAGACCCTCTTGATCCCCACACCCTGAGCTTGTCAGCTCTCACCGTCCTCTGGGGGTTTTCACAGAAGACAAAGAAGTCATTCAGGAAGTACCACAAATCGAAACCAGAATTATTATAATGAAATCTAAATGAAACCATAATATAAGAGAAATAGCAAACAAGGATTTCCTCTCTTCTATGGTGGGACTGGCAATTTAAATTAAAAAAAGTTGAAATCGGTGAGTGAGACACAGTTCAATGGAGAGTCAGAGCGTCCTTGTTCTGCTACAAAGGCATTCGGCTGCAGATTCAGCCCCCTGGGCTTTTCTCTCTGTGTGTAGACCTTTTTTTGTCAGTCAGCTGCTTCTACTAAACCACTTTAAATTAAGTCTTGGTCAATGTCAGAGTTGAGATCTGTTTTATAGGGACGTATTTGTGGAAGAGCATCCAAATACCTGCCTCTGAACTTGTCAGTTATAACTATATTCTCAGCAGACGTTGAAAGCCATAAACCTCACGCTGAGGGCTTTGAATATCACTTAAGAGCTTAAGCCATGGTCTTGGAATGAGTTTATGAGAAAAACCGGAGAGACTCAGCAGCGAGCATGGGGAACTGGATCTCTCCTTCCTTTCTTCTAGCTGGGAGGAGCGAATCCCCACGGATAGAAATGGCAAAGCCTTTTCCAAACAGCACAGCACCTACCTTGCCGGAAAACTCTAGAAAATACTGGGAAGCCAAATGTCGTCTCAAGCTAAGATCAACACGATGGAGTGAGAGGTGGGATGGGTTGGTCAGACTGATGGGGGAAGCACTTTCTGCATGTTAAAACAGCTCATTAAAACCAAACTAATTGCTTGGCCCTCAAATTACCTAATAGCTGGTTGTCCTTTCTTCAGCTGGCTCTGTTCCCTTTCTGACACCACAGACAAGAGCGAGCATGCAACTCCGATTTAGAAATGTCAGCGTGGTTTAGGTTAGGGAGTGTTTATAATAATTATGAATTGCCTTTACGGTTTGTTTGCTTTCCATAGCAATTGGGAGAAGACAGCAGCTGACAGCTGTGGAGATCTCTAGTGTCGTTCCCCTGCTAGAGAACAACATGGATCTAATTAGTGTGTACCAGCAGCACCGTATTATTAAATTAATAATAATTAGAAAGCTATTTGCACCTGTGCTAATGTAACACTCTTTATCGCCAAGCATGGTAAATCATTAAGCACTTCAAGTCTCTAATGACACCGGCTTTACAAATGGGGAAACCGCGGTGAGAGTCGGAGGCTTTTCCAAAGGCACAAAACTACCAGTCAAAGGGGAAATTCTTCCCTGCGCAAAGCAACAGGCGTTGCCTAATGCATGCAGGCTGTGGTGTCATAGGCACCGTATATATGTGTATTTACAAAAAAAAAAAAAAATCTGAGATCACTATATTAAATAACTTCTTTTTTAAAAAAAAAAATAGTGCATGGGGAGAGAAGCAGAGTTATTGAAAATAAAGCAGAGACTGTCTGAGCTATTAACAGATTCTGCTAGCGCCATGCAAGGCAAACACTGTGATTTTTAACAGATCAGCCAGGAGGTTTGCTGTCAAAATATCCTTTACAGACTTACCACGATTCCTTTTGCCCCTTAAGCAATAGCGGAATAGAGATGTTTATTGAATTGATATGCTGTGTTAGGCTTGGCTGTTGTGGAGTGATTATGGTTGATATTTTTTGAGGAAGTAGATAGACCATAAGGAAACTTGTTGGAGTCTAAACTATACCGCATCCACACAAAATATTTGCTGTGGTTGAATTTATGCTGCTTGAAACTTGACTCTTTCACTTAATTTCTATTTATTTTTGGCATTGTTGATGGTAGGAGACAGCAGCATCCCTCCTTGCAGATTGTGTACCGTTCTTGGAAACACAAAGGAAATAAACTTTTACCAGGGTGACACCATTTATTATTATTACTTCTAGTTATTTATTTTTATTTTAGTGGGATAGAGAAGGCCAATCGGGGTCAAACTGAGTGTGTGAAGCATCTTATAGGAAAAGGTGGCCACATACCTCAGAAACAATTGCAGTTCAATGAACGCTTGGGTTCAGCAAAGTGCTTAAGCACAGATTTAATGATAACCACATGCACGAAGCCCTTTGATGCTGCATCATATTGGAAGCTGCAATACAAGACAACAACTGGGCGTATTGAGCATTCATATGGAACATGGATAGAGAGAGGGGAGCAAACAGCTGAGAGGACACGCCTTCACACCGGCCAAATAGATAAAAGATGACGCCCTTTTTCCTTGTCGCTATACATGGATTTCTGCTTTGTGTGTGAGGAGGCAGGAGGCCGCTAGATCAAAAGTAGCCCATGTAATCTCATTAGACCTCTTGGTCAACCCGTGAGCATCTTAAGTACTACCCCATGGTAGTCAAAGGAAGCAGACACGCAGATATGGGTGGCAGTGTGAGCAGGACTGCAGACTGAAGGCACCTTGGACGTGTGTAACCCTTGGCGTAGCTGGTATTGTCATTCTCAACCCCAAAGCGGAGCTGATGGTTGAATGCCTCATAGTGAAGCTACATCTAATTTTCCAGCAGAGGAGCAATTGCTCCACAGGTCAACATCTCCAGCTAGCTTTAATCTGGTGAGATTGTGGACGTGTCAGCAAATTAATGGTACTCCCTTGTTCACTAACTTTGACTGTATTCTGTTAAAAGGGACAACTCCCACACATGAACCTCTTCCATCCACTTTTGGAGGTGCTGAACAGCAACGAAGCCATCTGGCATTTCCATGCATCAAGCTGAACTAGAACAGATTGATAACATCTTCTACTCGTGGATTTGAATTTTGCAACTGTCTGCATTCGCTTGTGATGTAACGTTTTGCTGGGAGAAAGTTATTCCAATCTTGCGTGTTTTGTAACAGAGATTGCTGTGCTCGTAAATCACTGCCGAGTGACTGCCCGCTCGGATGTTAGATGGAATTGCTATTACTGCACACAGTGCATGCAGTAGTACCTGATCAGTGCTTAAGGTTGGCTGAAGGCGCTGAGAACATCTGCCCATCATTAAGTGAAGGCTTTTGAATCCCTTTTTCCTTTCCTGCCTTTCTCATTGTATGAAGACCGGAGGAAATGGTGATTTTTTGCAGAAGCTATTTGTCTTTCGTGAACTCCCTTTGAATGAACTAATGCGCTTTACTACATGCGCAATGAAACATCAACGCGGTGCCATCAAAGGGACAAATTCTGCCCTCAGATGAGTGAGTGGGCAAGAAACTCTGGGCTCCGCACATGTGTCTGATAGCCTTATGTGTCTCATCTGCGAGGCATTGAACTTGGAGGCGTAAATCTATAGGTTCAGTGCTGAGAATCTGTCCTGGAGTATTTATGGCTGTTGTTTAATCTCAGCCATTCATTTGCTTCCTGGTTCTCATATAATTAGAACATATTAAACAGGAGCCAACCACAAGAAATATAAAAGGTTAACGCAGTTCGGAAATGTCAGTGGAATGAATACAGCTCACTAATTCACGGGTTCTTTCCATAAATATTTCCACCAGCCAAAATATTGACTTTAACCTTTTCCATCTCCTGCATGTAAAGCTTTGTATTCCCTTGTCGCAGCAACAAATACCTCAGAGTGTGCGGACGGTGCTCGGCACAGGGCAAGCCGTTACAGTGCGCAGTTATGGTATTAATTAAGTGGCAGAGTCAGATTTCACGATGGTAAGGCACACCCAGAGATGGAAAATGCGGACATAACGAAAAAGAGCAATGTGTTATTGTGGGGGATCACAGAAATTATTTAGGACAACAGTTTGGAACCGGTCCAGCAAACAGTTCACCCCAAAATGTTTTGCTCTGAGTAGCAAAAATGTTTGGACGTTTGGATTGAGACATGGCCTGGGTCACTGTCCTCAGCTGCTGGAGAAGTCCACATCTCGGATTTTTTTTCATATGTTGGCCAAAACCCATCTTAAAAACCACTTATATTCTCTTAACCCTAATTCCCTTAGTGGAAGGTGGTTCCATCACCTCCTGCCTCTAATTATTAGAAATCTTTTTGATTTGGGTGCCTGCTGCCAGCTCAGGGTTCCTGAGCACCCTGCTCCGCACGTGTCATCAGGGGGATGACAGGCGTTGTTTACTACTGTCCTCCCCTGACCTGAGCTTCGTTCAAGTAATTGGCAGCTCCTACCTGTGGCTGCTTCTTGCTGAAATTTCTCTTCTGTCCAGACTTGCTCAGGATGCTAAATGAAGGGGGACCCACTACTGTTTTCCTTGAATCCCTACCAAACTCCTGCCTCTTTGAGAACTAGAGATAAATCTTTCAGTGGGTCTGTAGTACTAAACCCCAGCAGCTGTACTCAGGGTTAACTGTCCCCTGGGCTTTTCGTGTGTGCACGGGGCATGGCTGCCTGCGCAAAACATGTTATTCCCTTAATCTGCTTCCCTGTGTGCTACCTGTGGTTTTAGCTGATAAGTGTTCTGGATGTTTTCTTCTGGACCCTCTCGTAAAACCAGCATGTGCTATTTTATGATAGAGCAGTGGGCTGCATCTCAGAAATGAAATCAGTCCTTTATACCGCTGAGGGCTGGAATGAAATATTCCCCATACAGTATTTTTTGATAGATTTTTGTATCTAATGGCCTAGTGGGACTCCTGTGCACCCTGAGAGCTGGTACTAGATATATTTGTGGCACAAGATACGAACGATAAATTCACATTATGCCACATGTGCTCTAATGAAACTCAAAAGTTCCAGGATGGCCTCTGCTAAGGAGGTGGGTAGTGCCGGGAAGGATGCTGGGTATCTCTGCCAGCTTGCTGGTACCAGAAGCAGTGGGTCATGCTGGGGCAGGAGTCCACACTAGGTAACTAGCTTTGAGATGTGAGATAGATATCTATATGTCTTTAACTCAAACGCAATACCAGGCTATCGTGGCTCCGAGTCCCCTGTTAACTCACTTGTAGCTGGCTGGAGGATCTGTGCTGTGTGCTGTTGGGCTATGTAGATTTTGGAGGTGCTACCCACCCCTTCTAGTCTTTCACCAGTGTTTGGTGGGATTATTCCATTCAGAGAATTTTATCCTGTAGATTGACTTTATAAAGTAAATGAGATGAAGTGTTGCTTAAAGCTAAGCCTTTACCTAAGTGTTGTCCCAAATCTGGGTGCTTTACCCGATGTGTGAGCCAATAACACACAGAGCAGAGGTATTTCCAAGTTTATTCCATTAGTGCGCAGAAATGGGGGGCTCGTCCCAAAATGGGAGAACACCTCAGTTTCAAAAATCTCCACTTTTATACATTGATTATTACATATTCAAACAATTAATACATATTCATTGTTATTCTCTTTAATGATTGGTCAAGATTTCTTTGCTTCCCATGTAAATTAGAGCGTAGACTCGGTCGTCTTCTTCCATTGTTCTCTTTTGAGTAGGAGGTATCATTTGGGTAGGCGGGTAATGAGTCGGTTGTCACAATCTCCCCCTGCCGAAATTACCTTTTACCTACTTCTCCTCTAATCTTGGCAGTTCCAGGTGGTTTTCTCGCTTTGCTGACCAGACCTACAGTTCATCACTCGACAGGAATACTCTACTTAATCAACAAAGCTACATTGTCTAGCGGTTAGTTCCTTAATTGAATTGCAGATAAATCATGTCTAGTTACTATTTCTCTATTTTAATATTAGGTAAATAATTAAATAGGCTTGGGGCAGTATAGAGGACTTCAGCAGCAGCAGGTTTCCTTGGTTGCTTCAATTACATTTTACGTTTCATTTTTCTAGTTAATATCAATTTTCCTACAACATAAGCACTGCTCTGAATTAGATGAGAACCCACAGACCGCAGAGAACTGAGGAGGACTCGCTCCGTGATGCTGTCATTACTAATCCTTTATTTATCATATATTCAGTTACCTGGGTGAGTGTTCCCCTCCATTGCAAGACCCAGCGGCCCAGGGAACTGTTATTTGTGTGTTGGTTTTTTTCCTGAGCAGGTATGCTAACTTGAACAGGGTGTATAACTGGAGAACACAAAGAAAGCCAAAATGAAACGCATCTCCTGGTAGAGCGGTGGGAATCACCAGGCTGTGGGCAGAGCAGCTGGCGTGAGGGCTTGGAAAGGCGTTTCCATCAAAACTCTGCATCCCCACGATGACAAAGGATTAAAGCTGGACCTGAAAGTGAAGTCTGAGCTGTACACCGACACTCTGCTGCAATACAGCGCTCCTGTAATAATGCTAATTTTAGGCATGGCTGGGAAAGAGAGAGAAAGAAAACCCTGCCTTTCGACCCAACCGCGATGGCTTTAAACAGAAATAACGTGTGCCGCTGCGGTGTCATGCTGCAGTGCAGTCAGCACCTCGCTTTTAAGCTCGCTGCAGTTTATGCTGCTGATGCACTGAATTCAATATTTAGTAAATATAAGGAGTGCCTAGTTTCCTGTGGCACTGACTATATAAATCTGGGTTCAATATACATGTGGGTGTATATAGGATACATTCTTTATGACTTACTGTATCTTTAACACCAATTCGCAGCGCTTGTGTAATAATGGGCTCATGACAGAAATCAAGATTTGCCTTTGCATGAATATATCTTTTATAAAAGGAACCACAGTGAAGCAGCCCAATGAGACATGCACTTGGGTTTTTTATAAGGTTTTATACTGCTTTCATCCTCCTGGGATATGTGTGCTTCCCATTAGTGCATTCCCCACCACCCCTGCCATCTGTCACAAGTGATTTGCTCTTTTTCGGCTTATCTCCCCCAGAGGAGAACTGTTTCTGAACAGAATTCAGTTCTATTTTTTGTAGGGTTTCTAAATGTCCTTGCAAGCACACCCTGCTCACTGCTTATGCCAGGGAAAGCGGGGCTAAAGTTGCGTGCCTTGCCCTGGCTGTGGAGGCAGGTGGCATCTGTGCCCTGATGAGAGGCAGGGTGGCATTGGCACCTGGGGCACAGAAAAAAGCATTCCCAGCTCTTTCCTGGGCCCTGTAAATCAACAACTGGTCTTGCTGCTCTTTACCAGTTTAACGGGCCAGAGGCAATCACAGTGTCCTAGTGGAAAAGCACCGTTCCCCTGCCCCATACTTCAGGGCATGGCTGGAAAGGGCTGGTGCTGAGGGAATCTGGTTTCCCAGCCTCAAACCCTTTGAGAAACGGCAGCAGTGGGGCTCCGAGTCTGAGGTGGTTCTGTTTTGGTGTAATCCTCTCCCCGGTATTGCTTGGCAGCACTCTGGTTGAAACCCTCACCTCTCATCTCGTAGGTGCCAGTGACACATTTCTAGTCAACGCCTCCGAATTATCCATATGGAAAATTTTATTTCTTTGATGGCTTTTCCCTTAAAAATAGCCAGTTCAGGCCTAGGGATGAGGGTAGGTGCATGGAAAGTCAGCTGGGAGATAAAACTGAATCAGCCTGGAGTTTCACTACCACATGTATTCACCATCACATTCAGTAAGAATGTAATTTTTTTTCCCCTAAAAGTCTTTCTGTGAAGTCGGTCCCACTAAAAGCCACAAGGGCTGACCACTGTGCAGAGTCTTGTAGCACATAATCACCTGGGCGATTATTTCCTCGGTGGAATAGCTAGAAAATCAAGTATGCCTGGCCACTGGAAAGAAGAAGAAATTCCCGCCTGTATCCAAAAATCATGGCGGGGGTGAGTCATGGATGATGGCCAGATGCAGCAGATGAGCCAGGAATGCCAGGTGTTTTGTCTCTTTGAACACCACCGGTGTGGTGCAACGCGCCACTCAAGACTTTGTCATCATCTGCTCCTTCGAAGAAGTTTTCTTCTGCGACAGCTTGGGCTTTGGCTCTGAGCTGAATCGTGTCAGAAAGGTGTTTCTCATTGTGCTAATTATCATCAAGAAGCAGGGATTAGCTTCCTTTCTTGTATTGCATGGGGATAATTTGGCATTGGCATGACTTCTGAGTCGTTCTGATTGAAGTGTTTTTAAAGCTGAGGTCATGGCAGGGCTCCTTGCAAATATCCCCTTCAGCAGCACTCGCTGTACCGTGTTTCCAAGGCATCTCGGAGCATTTTGACTTTTCTCAGGCAAAAAAAAAGAAAAAAGGGAAAAGGCCCCAGCTGAGCTTGGAAACCCTCACGCTCCATGGTGGAGAGCAGGTTATTTACTGTTGTTCTTGGCGCGGGAGCAGTTTTGAGGGCTGCGAGGCTGGGTTTGGCTGCCTTCAGCACGGCTCCTTGGCACCACGGAGGCTCCTGCCGCACGAGGGGGGACAGAGCCCCCCAGCCCCACACCAGCAGAAGGCACCGACCTGTGTTGGAGAGGTGATTTAATCATCTGTGCTAACTGGGGGTCCAACCAGCTAGATGCCCCCCAATATGTGCTCAGGAAAACTCACATGTCTACTACCTCCCGAGGCAATTAGGCAAAGGGCAGTAAAAGCAGGCTGCAAAGGGTCTACTTGTTGCTGTAATGATTAACTGAGGGACCAAAGTCAAGACCAAAGATGCTAAAGTGCGTGTTGAGGGGTGTCAGCCCTATTTCTAGCTGAGCTGCCAGCATGGGGAACATTGCTTTGATCTGTGAAGTGGGGAAAAACTCCTTATATAGAGATTTCAGGCTCTATGTGGGTGGGAAATCTGGGAAATCTCCGGGTGGAAGAACGCTAGTCTTGGTATGTTTCATAATAATATGAAATAACTTAAATATGAAAACTTCTACTTTTGCTACAACTGGCATAATATTTCCTTAAATCATGATCCTCTGGATCTGGTTATTGTACGGGCCTTTTCATCTTGAAACGGCTTTGCAAATTTTATCTGACTGAATTGCCTAAGAAACACAATAAAGTTGAGGGCAAAATATTACCTTTCTTTGTTTCCTCCTAGGTAGTATGTTACACTTTCATCCTCATTTTAGATGAATGACTCTAGTTCTCCATAAAATTTCTTTCAGCATCCTGGTAAGAATCCCCTCTGGAATAGTTTATCATGTCCTGTAATGTGAATATGAGGATAAGTTTGTCTTCCTTTCAAATTTTAACCTCAAAGTTTTCGGCTGTCTTGGAGACTTCCCTTGGCAGTCATCATAAAAGACCCCGTTAGTGTCTCTGTCAAACTATAGGCCGGGGTTTCATTACAACAGGCTTGGTTGAGGAGCCGATGTTAATCTTCCAGCTTCCCTTTCAAACGGGATCTGAATGTGTGCTAGTGTTACGGAGTTAAACCTGCGTAACAGATCATGGATCCTGGTCTATTCTCTATCACTCGATCATCTCTTTCCAAGGAATGCAGAGGCTTCGCTTCCCTCCAAGACTACACAGCTTTTAAAAATACTGCCGGCGCTCAGTTCGCTTGCTCATTTATCAGCAGGAACAGGCAGCAAGAGGGACTGTAGCTCCCTTCTCTCCTTCGCGTTGCCTGGAGGAACACAGGAACTGTAAGCTATATAAAATAGTAGCTGTAGCACATCCTGAGTGTGTCTGGTGCCGGTTCAAGTAGGAGTCATGGGGCTTGATACAGAAATTAGCAGCTGAGACTGGTTTGTGTTTCACAGGAAGCTGGATGGGACTATAACAACAGTCCCTTCTGGTTCTAAGAGGCTACCAAAGTTATAAATGTACAACCTGGGCCAACCTTCTCTACTGTTTGTGGGCAGCTATGCTGGGTGCTGGAAATTGTGGCTGCGTAAAAGTCTGATGGATGGAAAGAAAAGCGTTGGGGATACCGTGCGTGAAGCATCAGGCATAAATTCTGGCTTATGCTTTTTTCTTCCATGGCATATGAACTTGCAAAATATTTATTCGGGCAAGATTTCCACGGTAACAAGAAGGTTGTTTTGTACTGGGAGGCATTTCCCTCTCTGGGAGTCCTTGAAAACTGGCATGCTGTGTGATACATAGGTGCTCCGGAGCTGCGTGCTATGAGCAGAGGAAGGGTATCGTGGACCAGCACCTGTGGCTGGAATGCAAAGAAGATATAATCTAACAACCAGGTTTGCAGGGACCGAGTTGCTCAGGGTTTTGTACCTGTTGCATCTGCTGTCGGTGCAAACAAAATTCCCAACACCGCTGTTGGATCAACTGGAAGACAGTAATAAAAGTCCTGAGCGATTGCAAAAAGGGGCTCTCGGCATCTTTCAGAAGACGCAGGATACAATCCTCTCTTGACCCTGAATGACCATGAATCCTCTGGCACGAAAAAAGCTGGCGGAGGCTTTAACTGTGGAGCCGCGTGCGGTGCCCAGGAGAAAGTCTGGGTGTGTGAAGGTGTGTTAGGTGTGAGGTGGGCACCTGTGTGCTTGTGCAAATGCGGGCCCGTGGGAGGGATGTTTCTGCACCACTGGAAAGCCCAGATGTTCATGGGAAGTGTGCACATGTGAACTGTGTGGGCGTTATTTGTAGAGCATCACAGTTGAGTGAACAAATTTGTAACCTAACCTCCTCACCGGCTGGGGCCAAGCTATGAGAAAATGGTTAAAGTCATGGAGAAAGAGGATACACAGTCTGCCTTAGAGGTAAAGTTTTTCCGTCTGACTTCAACTGAAGTTTGAACCATGTCCTAAGTTAATAATATTTACACCCATCCAAGGGAGGAGGCCTTTGGTTCTGTAATGAGTCTGCAGTTTGGTTTGCGATACCTTTTTACTTTTTGCCATGTGAGTTTCTCATGCTCTGGACAACCTTGGATGGGTATTTATAGAGCAAGAATGTGTGAATCCTTCACCCTTCAAACATGTGCTCAGCCTCAGGAATCGTAATGATTCATATCCTTGTCTAATCACCATTGATTATATGCGGAAAACTTGGATAAATCTTCTGAGAGGCTTAAAACACGATGTATATCTAAGATTCCAAAACAGCCATATGGGTTGTGACTCATTTCTTCAGACGCTGTTCATAAAAATCAATTATATGGTCACTTTGGCGACCAGAAGGGATCTTTTCCGTTGGCCATTTGTTTCCTAATACTGTATTTTATAACTCTTAGAAAATCATAAAATGCGTACAAATTAGATAATATTTCTGGCAAGAAACGTCTTCCACAGAGACAGATCTGCAGTAGTTTATTTAAAAGCAGGCTGGGATCCTAGAACATGCTGAAATTTTTAGCATTGATGTGCTAAAAACACCTGGCAGAGGAAAGGGGAAACACGGAGCATCTGGAGGAAAAAAAAGTGAGGCTGCGGAGCGAGGGAGGCAGTTGGTTGTCTGGTGGTTGGAGCAGGGTTGCTTGCTTGACTCTTCGCATTCATTGCCCAAGTCATGTAGGCGGATGTTTTCAAATCCGATGGCTACAATTAGAAAGCTCGAGTCCTTACGCTGTGATTACCTACCGCCTAGTGCTGTCCGGGCATGGTTTGAATGCCCGGCTCAGGGAAGGGTTGGGTGGTTTTGCTCCCAGTGTGAAGATGTAGGTGGCTGTGGGTGGAAGAAGCTGCGTTGAC
This sequence comes from Burhinus oedicnemus, assembly GCA_008921705.1. Classification (NCBI taxonomy): domain Eukaryota; kingdom Metazoa; phylum Chordata; class Aves; order Charadriiformes; family Burhinidae; genus Burhinus; species Burhinus oedicnemus. The sequence continues at coordinate 4,239,684 of VFFE01009212.1, read as the reverse complement.
TCCTGTAGATTAAGGTGTTAGACAAAGTGATTAAGAGATGCTGAGAATGGGGTTTGTGATGCGAAATGCAACCGAGGTGTACAAAGTCTTTATAAAATGAGGTAGTGGTTTTTTATAGTCATCTGATACTGCAGTGGGGTCACCCCTGGGAAATGTGGGGGTCTTCATGAAAAGCTGAGAATTGCTGTTCATCCTCTGGGCGAAGCCATTTCAGAGACTGGCACTGTCTGCTTCCTACCTATAAAATATGCAGACCTTTTTTATTGGTCTTTCTGCCTTTTCTGTAAGTAGGTTCTGCTTTTGTGTCGAAGCATCACGGGTCAGCATCAGCAGCATTCGCCTGCTGAGGGTGGCAGGGTGGTACGGCACTTCTCCGAACCTCCGATTCAGGATGTTTTTTGATGGTATCCACAGTGTTGTCACCTTGGGCTATAAGTATTAATCAAAAATATTAATTTGAAAGGAGAAAATCTGGAATGTATCCTTGTCAGAAAGCATTGCAGCTACTTCAGATAATCAATCTTTTGATATTCAGGAGACAAAGTTTGTTATCTCAGAGGTGCTCACTGTGTGTTTGCTCTGAATAAAATACAGCCAGCAAGCAGCTGCCTCTGCCTGCATACGTCAACCTTTCCCAAAAGCCTTTTGATGTCCTGTGGCTGGGGAATGGCTTGATTAGGAGTCCTTCATGAGATTCAGTTCTGATACTCAGATAAATCTCTTTGCGTACCCTGCCTTCGTACTTCCACTGCCTGTTCCATGTGCAGGACATCCATTGACAGAAACCCGCTGCAGAGCAAATGTTACCCTAACATAAACACATTGTTAGATTTCCTAATTTTATTTTTCTCAAGCAGTATATATAATTTGGTTTTTGCCCTTGCTCGGCTCTTTGAAATATTGCTGGGCTGCTCACCGATCTTATCTTACACAAATATTTACACGCATTTGTACTTTGTAAAGCATGATTTAGATTGCCTGGACAAGTGAGACGGTGCCTCTGTCATCCAGCCCCCTGGTCCCGGGGTTGCGAGGAGGCCAGCCCGTGATACATGACCCATGGAGAATTCTTGCTGACTCAGCCAGAAGGCTGCCAGCATCTCCCAGAAATGCCCCATATTGCCATGAAAGCTCCTGGCCATCCTCTGCCGCCATTTGTGGGCAGCTTGATCTACTGTCTGCTGAATGAGCCCGGTGTTGCTGTTTCCTGGAGGAAGCTGTAGATGATATGAAGCAGTGGCTTTGTTAACCAGCTACGTTTCTCCAGTATCACGTTGGTTGGAAGGGCCTTCAGGATACATGGGCATAACTGGGTGAGACAGGCTGGTTCTGGACATCCACACTGGTGGAGTCACCTGTGACAATGCTGAAGGTGTGGGATGGACTAGGAGCTTCCAGCCAGCTTTGCCCCAAAGCTGCATGCACAGCTCTGAGTATGGAAACAGCGTATCACCAAGGGATACTGATTTAAAAAGAAAAATAAAAATCAGAAAATATTCTTGGCGTCCCTGTCCTAGCTCAGACTTTCTGAAGCAGCAGAAAGAGGGGGATTCTGTTTTTGCAATACCCCTTCTGACAAATCTTAGAAGAAAATATTTTAAAGCATTCCATTGTGATATTTGGATGCTTTCACTCGAACAGAAGCCGTGCATTTCAGGCAGAAGTTTCTGGGTGAGGCTGCAGTCTCCAGAGGGTCAGACTGAACATTTGTGACGGTTCCCCTGGCCTTAAAACGTACGAATTTGTGCATTTCCGTATTTATTAATACATTTTTCTGTGTGTAAATCACTGGGCACTATTTAAAGTGAGTCATCTGAAGGGAAAGATGCATCACCGCTGTGAGCTTACTGGTGGCTCGGAACTAACGCTTGGTCAGAAGTGGTGTGGGGGTCATTGGGTTTGACTTTCTACCATTTAACCCTTTCTTAGGTGTCCCAACTGTCCCAATCTCAGCCCTGCTGCCCTAATAAAGTCAATAGAAATTGTCCGGCCTGAGCCATGATTCTGCTTGTGCTACTTTTTTTTTTAATCCCGAAACAGAAGGAGTTAGAGAGAAGCAGTGGGAACAAATTGGATGCAACTGATGGTAAAAGCAACTCAAATTAACTCTAGTGATGGGTGATTCTGTTTTTATAGAGGCCAGCAAAGTTCACCAAAGCCCATTAAGGCTTCTGAGCCAGGTCAAGGGGCTTTGGATCAGGCGCTTCGTCAGGACGGCTGCATGGCGAATTGTGCACCTAATGCACTTTTAATGAAAATGTTATCCTCTGGAGCGAGGCCAGGTACGACTAGAGCAGGAGCAGAGACCCTCCGTTCCCTAGCAATCATGGGAAAAGATATTACAGCTATTTCATAAGCCTATATGTTTTAAAAGTCTAAGAAAGCCAGCCCACATCAACAGCGGAATGAGCAGACTTCTACACGGACACGTCATTTAATCACAATTTAATAAGGCTCCTGTATCAGACTTTCGTAATGAAACTTTTGGGTAGACCCAAACAAAGGGGTCACTGTGGGAGAGAAGAATGCAGCCTTTGATTCACAGTTTCTTTTTAGGGTTCACGATGTTTCGTTTTCAGTAAGCTGCTGGCGAAATGAAATGCTTTCCTCATGCCAACTGTTACCTCATAAATGGTCCTTATGAAAAGTAATTTGTGATCGCGAGATGATTATCAGCCTTCTCGGCCGAGCTCCTGTGAGAAGTGTGAGTTCTTCTTCCCTCAAAGAAGCTCTTGGGTATTCAGGCCTTTAACAAGTGCTCCAGAGAGGTGTTTAGGGCCTGCGTGACAAAAGGGTGTTATTTTAATATGACAGTAAGCTGCTGGGGGCCAATAACTTGGCCTGGGACGAGTATGCACTATCTGGTGGTCTCGGTTGTGTTGAGAGGACACGAGGGCAGTGGTGCATCAGGCAGGGATGAGCTTCCTGCACTGAGGACCAAAATCTAGTGTACCAAACGGTGCCAGAGGATGTTCACCCCCACTGGTGTTAATAGTCTCCCCGGTTTGGGAGGCTGTTGTGTGAGCTGATAACTCACTGAGAGGTGAAGAGGGCAGTGAACGATCTGGAGAAGGTGAATGGAGATGGCATACAGAGGAGGAAGGTGGCTCTGCTGTCGGTCTGAGCCTCTTGACATTGTTATTGTTCTTGTTTGCCAGGTTTCGGGATATAGCACTGTCCCCCCTTATTCTGCAGAGTTGATGTGGAGTCGCAGGACCTATGGGACAGGGACATCCGTCACCCTGTTACAGCTCTGCTGGACAGCATTGGCTGAAGATGCATCTGACTGACCCTGGAGTCAATAAGCTGCAGGCTCTGAGGCTTTTCAAGGTAGGAACTTAGTTGGTATGCGCAGCCACCTGGAAAGCTTTGGCCCAAAAGGACAAGTTGGAAAATGTAGAAGTTTGTTGTGGTTTGGTTGTTTTTTTTTTTTTTTTCCCCATGATCTGTTGGCTCTCCCTGCATCTGTTTTCTTGACAAAGTCTCATTTGCCTATTTCAGAGTGCTAATAACTGGTGTTTAACCAGCGCTTGAGATACGGTGCGTGCTGAATGTAGCCTTGATGCTGGAGAGACGGAGTCCTGTCTTCAGTATTTCGCCACGGAAGGGTTCATTGTTTTTTAATTAGCAGGAGTCTCCTGGTGTGCCGTGTGGGGCAGCGTGTTGTTCCCAAGGATTCCTGCCGCCCATTCCTGGGGGAGTTCAGCTTTAATTTTGTCCTTTGTTTGTTTTGTTCTTGCTAGATATTACACAGGCATTGGGCTGGACGGCTGCTTTTTGTGTATTGGAAAAAATAACTAAACTCTCCAGTGATTCTTGCCACGAGCAAAAATTTATTGGAGGAAAAAAGAGTTTAGAGTTGTTTTTGCTTGTAAGGCTCTTAGAGGCTGAGCTTCGCATTGTTGTCATCTCTGGCGCGGTGCTGGGAAGCCGAAAGCATCGTCTCCTCCACAAGGATGTGGATCCCCGTTGTCACACAGGGACAGGTTACCTGCCAAGCTGATTTTGGCAGCCACCTGCCCCGAGAACTTGCTCAATGCACACAAGTCCTGTGCTGTCCCTCTACGAGTCCCTGCGGAAGGCTCCTTGCTCACGTGATACAGGCATAAAATTGATGGAGCTGATGTGAGCTGGGCAAAGTTCATCCAGTGTGTGCTCCCGTTCATCTTGAACTCCCTGTCCGGCTGGGCTGGTCTGTCTTTCTGGCTGGATTTGCTTGCAGGCACCATCGAGACAGGATGCTCTTGGATGCTTTTGTCACGCTTCTGAGTTTGAGGCTTGATGTTTGCCTTCAGTTCTTCAATGTGTTGCTTCTGCATATCCGTGTGTGTACCTATATATATAAAATATCTGTATGTGAGTATATAGGCAATATATATGCTTGCACACAAACCTCTTCACAATGCAATATTATCAATACACAAAGTATTATAGTATATAAATCATATTAAATCCTTAATGTGTCTCCCAGTGACTGGATAGTTGGCAATTAAATTGCAGCACCGTGGCAGGCCAAACAAATGCTACGCGTTGCCTTGTTTTTTGCTGCTGCTCGGGACATGGTGCCCCTGCTGAGGGTGGAGTCAGGGCTGCTTCAGCTCAGCCTTCCTCGGCTCCAAATGCGAGGCATTCGACAGGAGGAATCATGTGCGCCCAGCCATGTCTCTTCCAAGCAATGGTCTTTGCATGCTTGGCAGCCTCAAGCAGTGTACGCTTAAATTACGTGATGGGACACCGGGCAGGCAGGTGTCCTGACTCCTCAAGCATCACAAAAATGTCTCCGTAACTGTTATCTCATAAGTATTAAACAAGGACAACTTAGGTTTGCTTTATCGTGCTCTAATGCTGCAGAAATATTAGAACTATGCAACCAGGCACTTTGCTATTTTTTTTTTTCTGGTCCCCAAATGGTTTTTCAAAGTGGTGCAAGGTGGATTAAAATCCTGCCTGAACGGAACACTGAAAAGGTAATTTTTTTCTGTCCTTCCCCTCCAAGAAAAAAGCAACAAGGTAAAACACAAATGAAATAGACAGTATTTTTTCTGCATCCCAGGGCTCTCGTGGCTTTAAACTCTTCTCAACCGTGTGCTTTATCTTAAAATAAAGCGTGAGCGGTGGTGAGACACTGGAACAGGTTGCCCAGAGAAGTTGTGGATGCCCCATCCCTGGAGGTGTTCAAGGCCAGGTTGGATGGGGCTTGGAGCAACCTGGTCTAGTGGGAAGCGTCCCTGCCCAAGGCAGGGGGTTGGAAGGAGATGATCTTTAAGGTCCCTTCCAACTCTAACCATTCTATGATTCTACGATTCTAATCATAAATGCGGAGCTGCTGCAGCTAAAGCAGTCAGGCTTCCCTTGCCAGTTTTCCTACATTATGTTATGTGAACAATCAGAGAAACTCCCACCTTCCCGATTTCAAATCAAAAAATGGCTAACAAGCAAAGGACAGTTTCAGCTTCTACCCAAGGTTTGTTAAAAGAAACAACGCTAGATGCAGTCAAATGATACGTAATGATGAGAGTCACTTCTGAATTGCAGGGTGGAAAAAAATACAGCTGCTTGAGGGGAGAGACTGTGGGTGCCAGGTAACGGCACAGGTATTCTGTGCACGTCTGCTGCTGGTTAAACACATCATGTTGTGCATCCTCCCCATCACTCCCTCATCTTCCGTAGTCGTCCTTTCTAGCAAAGCTTTGCATATTATCTTTGGCCACTCAGAGGTAGGGTAGTATATCCCTGGCTGCATCTGATACTAATAAAATGTGGCTGAAACAAAATATAATAGTTCTCAAACTAATCCTCGCTTTCTTTTTTTTACATCAGAAGCAGGGCATTTGTCCATCAGTGGCTCCGATACAATCGCGGTGAATTAAGATGGCCCATTTGCAGGGTGTCCATAAATATGCATCGCTGCTCCTCAACCTAGTTTTCCTGGCAATTTCTTCTGCTTTCTCATGTGTCAGAAGATCTTCCCAAAGCTGCTGCTGAAGCGCACTAGCCAAATGCCTCTGTAAAGACTTTTGCAGAAGCTGAGGTTGTGCGACCTCTCCTTAAATCAGAGCTGAATTGTTTGGAGTGCTTCAGCCTTCTGATGTGATGCTGTTTCCAAAAACCAGGCCCTTTCTGGATGCTACAGATCGTACTACCAGGCCACCAAAGCTCAAGCACCCCAGTGCTGAGTCACCTTCTGAACCTTTACGTGCCACGCTAGCCCTGGCATTAGGCTGACTTCCAGCACGGTTGAACGCTGCTTTTCCAGCTTCAATCGGTGCTCATCAGCCCAACAAAATGGATCCTGGGTGTTCATGAGGTGTCTGCAGTGGAAGACATGGCCTTTCTCTTGTTTGCTGGGGCTGGGCGTGCTCATGGCTCCAATAAGCGTTGTACATGGTTGGAGTTCTGGGGAGTTCATATGTTACTGAGTGGCAAAAGAGGAAGTTGAAAAAGGGCAACAATATGACATGGCATGGTTGTTCTCCACCAGTGGCTAAAGCTCTCTGTATGAAGAAGAGACAGCATGAATGTTGCACTTTACCTGTCTGGCAGCAGCACATATCCCGAGGAAGAATCTCTCTGTCCATCTGTCCTGGCTCTCCAGGAAACTCTTCTAGGAAGCCTTGTCCAAGGCTGCTGAAGTCAACACAAACAACATCTCTCGCCTTCAGCTGGCCTCGGCTTGAGCTCTGGGAATTCCCCAGCAGAGGAGGAGGTGAGCTGAGGACAGCGGCGTGTGGCTCAGAGGGAGGAGTGCTCCTTGTGGAGACCAGCGTGGCTGTGACCTTCCGTCTTCTGGCAGGGGACAGTCCCGTTCCCCATGAGCCTCCACTGATGTGGGTGTGGAAGGATCTTCACAGGGTAGGAGCAACCCCCAGCACCATGTCAGCTGCCTCTGAGCGTGATGCTCCTCCCATCCTTGATTTGGGAGCAATGAGTCCTTCTGCCACCGTTGCTACCTCTTGCAAAGCAGGCTGTTGGCTAACCCAGGCGTGAAATGGCCTGCACTCACCGCTTAGTGTGGGGGGCAGGGGAAGAAAATTGCCGAAAGCATGCCAGTGCCAAGCACAGGAAAGGTTGTTTTTCATTTATTGTTGAGATATCAAAGATAGGGGAAACGTAGAAGCAGCTCTGGAGGAGCTGGGCGGAAGGCCTCGCAGCGTAGGAAGTGTTGGTGAAATAAAAGCGGAGGATGTTTATGGTGTGAAATCGGGAAGCGTTTTCAGGAAGCTGGTAGGAAAATTCAGCTGAGGTAGGAGAAGGGAAAACAAGAATGCGGAGAAGGAGAGGTGGGACGCTCTGCCTTGTTTAGCCGTATTTATAGAAAACTGGACCGTCCTCAAATCTGATGTTCAGTCACAAGGTGCCACAGATTTCCCTGCCCACCTCGTCCCTGCGATTCACGCTCAGGAAATGGTGCTGTGGAGTGTGCAGGGCTATTTTGGGGCCGGAGGCTATTTCAAGAAGCATCAGCGAGGCCAAGCTCATTAGTACTGTCACAGATGGACTTTTTTTCCCCCCCACAACTGCCACTGAAACTCTCTGCATCACACGAGGCATCTGTATTTTATGTAGCTTAAATGAAAGATCCATTTTTTTCCCCCCTTTCTTTTAAGAGAGAATAAAGTGGGCTTGTAAGCCCTCAGAGGATGGCAAATGGTATCACTGAAAACTGAAGGAAGAGCACCAGCTTGCAAGCTCTCTTGCGTAGAGGTGTTGGTGCTAAAAGTTCTCAGTTTTGTTTCTCTAACTCACCCAAAACTTCTGGTGTGGCACAGGTTAGTGAAAACAGTCTTGTTAAACAACAACAAATTCCTGGAATATGATCCCTAGGCAGAGCTCAAAGGCTACAAATGATTAAATACCCAGGACAAATGAAAGGAAATAATCCTTCATATACGCTGTGGTCACTCGAAAATTCACTGCTGCAGGAAATCATCCAAGTCAAATGTCCTGGCTGCTACAACTTTATTTTTTAAGGAATGTTTAATTTTACACTCATCAATAGCATGTTTAAGTTAGCCAGGCAGTACAAAAAGTGTCCTTATTTACTTTTCAAGGCATTTCAGGGCTCGCGGGGAGGAATTATTCCTCATTTGTGAGCAATAATGACTGAGTGTGGGCATTGCTGGGGGGGAAGGAATCGCTTTCTTCTGCGTTGCATTTCACCCATGATGAGGGAAAGATACTCAACAGGATAGATTTAAGATCTAATTGTAAGCAAGGCTGGTATTTCCATATATTTGATTTAAATTTTAATCAACGTAACTTGTTTTTCAAATGCAGATAACACGGCAATGGCTCCAAAAATAAAGCACGAACAAGCAGTCTATCAGGCACGTCTGTCAGCAAAACAGACGCCATCTCATAAACCTGCCAAAACAGCTCTTTGCTTCAAACAATAAAAACTGGAAGGAATCAAAAGCCTCAGCTTTGAAAACCTCTCTTTGTATGTTTAAAAAAAAAAAATAAAGAAAAAAAAAATCCTAGCTCTCAATTGGTGTAATTTGGACTAGGTTAATGTAAAAATGAAAACCTTTCAATAAATCTTTTAGTGGAGATCAAAAGCAATGAGTGCAGGAAAACAGAAAACTGATGATACGACATTTTCCGACACTATAACATTCATATTATTCAGAGAACTGCCAACCGCAATTGTTCGAATACTCTTTTAACTGATGTTGTTACTTGAACACATAAGCCAGCCACTGATCTCCCCAGGGAAAAACATATGGGAAGACAGTAGCTCAATTAAAACTAATATGGTGTGTGGCACTCAATCCTCAGTTGAGCCCTTGTGCCGGAAAGCTCTTAAGTAGGTGCTTAAATTTAAGCCTGTGCTCAAATTTTATGTTTTACATGCATTTCTTGAGTAAAATGCCCCAAAATACTATCAAATACCCTTTGCAAAGGGTCTGCTCAGGCTGCAGCTGGCCCTGCTCGGAGGTGGCACTGACTTTCTCCTGAGTGCGTTGGGCTCTGTGAGCGTTCCTGGATGCTTTCTGTCATTGATAAATACGGGTTTCTGATCACAAAGACCTTATTTGACTCCTGTCTCCCTCTAGTGTTGTGAAAACAATTGGAAGGAGGTAAGTGGGGAGTCAGAGGTTTGATGTCCAAGGTGCTCTCCTAGTTAAGTGAGCAGAAAGCAGATGCCAGCAAGCTCTCCCCATAACTGTGCACCTCCGCTGATGACCAGAGGATGGGGCTTGGAGGGATTTTGGATGGGGAGCATCACGCTGCGAGCAGAACTGCCGTTGGCTGATTTGGCTGGTTAATCAGGCGCATTTTGGCTGGGTTGCGTTGTATCTTCTGCTCCGCTGCAGGAATAGTTTCTCCGTTGCGTGCCGGCGTCTGTGCTGACTGCGAGTCTGGCATCCTCTTGCCTGTCCTGAAAATTAGTGACATCTGAAGAAAATGATGAAAACAAGATTATGGGAAGCTCGCTTGCATGGAAAGACAAGTATTGGTATTGGAGCCTTCCCAGGTGGATCACGTAGGTTGGGGTTTGCTCTGTGTCACCAGGCACGCCGTGTGCCGGACGGTGTCCGGGGGGTCTGAGACCTGCCCGGCAGAGAGGTGGAAAAGCGGCGTGGCTTTCCACTGGTTGGGCTCCTATAGCTGATCTCAGCAGATGGGAACAGCGTGTGGAGCGGAGCTGAAAGCGTGCTTATTTTACTTGCGTTTTCTTTTCCCTCCCCTTCGACGGGGGGCAATGCTGCCTGCACCCCGGCTCTGGGCTCACAATGGACAATGTCCCGTGGAAGATGTGCCAGCCTCGGGTTTGGTTTGTTTGTTTTTTTTCCCCGTGGCATTTTACCACTCGTTAATCCTTTTGATTTTAGCCTCTTTGAAGCCCAGGGTTTGGACGTTTTTCAGCGCGCACTGAAATCGGACATGAAAACACTTCAACCGGTGCAAAAGTTTAAAACCCTTATTCATACACCCTGGAAAGGCTTTCGCTTGATATGCTGACAATGACTGACTTTATTATGTTTATCTTTTGGCAATATCTGCTTTTGCGATGGATAGCGCCTCGCGTTTTCCTGGTGCCAGGTTCAATTTCCAACCTTCGTAAGTGAACGGGGCTGTCATGTTTCTCTGCCACGCTGCGGCATGCTCTGGGCAGCCTGTGATTTTGGTGGTAAATACACAGAGGAGTAAAATAAACATGTAACAGAACAGCACACACAGACACACACATATGATAAAAAGTCTGGTCTTTCACCTAATTTAGACCAGAAAATTGGCATCCGATTTTATTGTTCAGACTGACTCCAAGAACACAAACATATTTTTTCCTTCAAAATGAGAACTGCCAAAGTATAAAGAATGATATCTGCTGTTTTGAACTAATTGGGATTAACTGTTTCGGGGCTGCTTTTTGTGGAACAAGTGCTATTTTACTGAGTTGACAGCAGCAGCGGTACCAAGGCTGACCTGGGGAAATGGATGGTGCGAGGGTCCCTTGCAGCCTGTGGCCGTACCCCAGCAATCGGGTCCGCGTGGCAGGGACTTTCTGACCTGCACCTTTGGGTGTCTGAGACAGGAATAACCTCTGTTCCCAACGTCTCAGCCCTGGGATGCTGCCTGCCCAGCTCCCATTGCAGCGTGAAAAGCCAGACAGGGAAGCGTGGCAGGAAAAATGCTGAGCTTTCGGCATTTTGGTTCCATTTTAATTAGCATTTTCTGTGCACTTTTTGATTTCCTGTTTTCATCTCCAGCTGTTGAGACTGTATTTCTGGAGTGTTTCCGAAAGGCGGGAAAAAAAAGCACAATCCCATCGAGAACCCAAGTACTTAATTAAAATTGTTGGGATTAGAATAACATTGCAATTAGAGTTGTGTCTATTTGTCTTCTGGGGTTTAGGATCCGTGTTTTCAAGCCTTTTGCTGTAAACACGGGGCTGGAAATTTATCTTGGGGTTTCAAAATAGTCAAATGTTGCAAAACCTGTCAGGAGGGCTGAGGGAACTGGGAACGTTGGCCTTGCAGGAGGATGGGGGAGCAACCCACCCGTTGCCTATGGCTCTGGGATGTTGAAATAGGTGCGTGAAAAAAATACCATGTTCTGTGAAGGGCTGATCTGAAGAACCACGCTGAAAAAGCTGTGTGTAAGGCATGGCATGGTCTACGGAGGAACCATGCGGCGTATTTTTAGCACCGTTTCCTGGCACCTTGTCTGTTAACTACTTCCAGACCGAGAGCATCGGACAGGGATGGTCCGAGTTGCCGGGATTCGTGTGCTGATTGTGCACAGCATGTGTGTGACGGGGTGCCTGGTACAACTGCGGAGCAGAAGACGAGAAGGATGAGGAGAATTTTTGATGCGGCTCCCAGGGGACCTCTCGAGGCGAAGATGCCTGAGCGCTGCGGTATGCCACTTGCCCAGATGTTTATACCGTGGTGTGAGCAGAGCGAACCTGGAGACAAGCTGTTCCTGGGAGTAGCCCGCATGGACAGGCACGCAAGAGTGTCCCCAGGGATGCTATGTGAGGCCACCAGCTCTACCAGCCTTCTGTCCCCATCAGCTAGCACGCTTTAGGGACTGTCTCCAGGGACACGTGGTAGACCAGGCCACCAGGCTGGAAACGGCCTGTGTGCTCGGGAGGTCACAGCAGTGGGTAATATTTCCTGTATGAATAATTAATCTCTTTGTCAGGGTGCCCCTGGGATGCCCCTCCGCCTAGATACGTGCCAAAGATCTGAGCTGGCCCCTAAGAAAATAGATAAGACAGATGCCAAACAGAAGCGGGGGTCTGCTGGCTTTGCTTCTTCTCGTGTTTCATTAAAGCTTTCAGGAATGCTGGATGGGGCTGATGCTCTCGCTCCTTCCCACAGGACACTGCCCATGGCTGAGTTGCCGGCCAGCCTAGCCACCCTCCGAGTGGCAGAGCACGCACGAGGGTCTCAGACCATCGTTTCCTCATAGAATTGTTTACGCTTTATTTATTCAATATTGCGCCCAGTTGGGCAAAGGTTGTGAGAGGACATGTAAGGCCCTGGGGGAGGAGGAACTTTCTAGGAATAACGTCTCCTTGGATGACCTTTAGGAATACATTCAAGGAGCTGCGCAAGCAGTGGAGAGAAGGATAGGGGAACCCTATTCCTTAAGGAAAAGGGACATTTTCCCAGAGCTGTGGGTATTTATCCTTCCCAATGGAGCCTGCTTTGGTGGGTACAACTGGGAGATCTCCCTACCCCTGCCAGTCTGCTTTTGCTGCTGGGTCATTGAGGAAACCACTAAACCAGCTGAGAGAACATTGATTTTGGGTTGCTGCTTTGTTTATTTGGTATTGGAGTCTGCCATGAAAATCTGGGGCAAATTAAGAAAAAACAAAGCAAAGATTTTTCTTGGGAAGAAAAAAAAAACCAAACCAACCTCAGAAACCCACACTGTGTTTCATAACTCGGTGGAGAGGAAGAAGTGAGTACACGGACACGCACCCCACCACCACCTGCATGAGACTCTCTAATTCCTGAGTCCAGAAAATAAGTGATCCTACAAAAGGACCCCTGGCAAGGTGACAGGAGCTCCCAGGCCATGAAAAAAATTACGCATTTTTTCTCCCCTTTGCTACTTTTGCCTCCCAGAAGGCTGCACTGGATTCACCCTCCTCGATGTGATTTTTCCCCTCTAACTGCAGAAGCAGCGAGAGAGATGCCCGGACCCCGGCATCCTCACACCTGGCTCTGATTCCCCGCTGGATCTCTAGAATTGATGACGTGCCAAGTGCCGAGGGTCTGACTTCAATTTGGGTGTCAAACGGGGAGAGGTGGCTGGTGAAAGACGGTCAGCTCTGGGACAGGGCTCAGCTGCCGGTTTATGGGCAGTTAGAGCTCGTGCGAGTAGTAGGTTTGGGAACCGCAAACAGGGACCACGGGCGAGGGGAGAGGCTGTGCTCGCAGGGGGTGCCCGGGCTGAAGGGACGGAGGTGAATTCGTGCTGTGGGCGAGAGCTGGGGAAGCCTGGCTGCGTGGCTGACGTGAGTTTTGTGGCTGCAGCACCCTATCTCCAAAAACAAATATACAGACTTTGGAATCTTGCATCTATCCTGGGAGCCTCGCGTGTGCTTCAGAAGCAGCAACTTTCCTTCTTGTTTCTATCCCTGCTTCTGATTTGCTGTGTCACCTCAGGCAAATCATTTAACCCCAGCTTCAACCTATTTTACAGGGATGTTGCAAGGCTTAATTAAGGCTTGTAAAAGGTCTCGAGTTCCTGAGAGGTGCCTGCTGGAGCAGGGTGATTAATCACATGTTGATGGGAGGGATATTGTGGGGGTAAATCCGAGCAGTCAACAATAGGGCAGATGATATTTTTCCCTGGGGGAATAAGACAAGGGGGTTGTAAAAGCATGCACGTATCAGATTTATTCATTCTGGATATCAAGTTGTTGAAACTGTAAGGAGGCTCTGTGGCCAAAACCACAGAAATCTGACTGTATGGCTGAGATAAAGACATTCTGCATTTCCACAAAAGTCAATCAAAGAAACATAAATTAGGGTGTTTCCCCCCAGACTTCAGAGTCACAAAAGCCAACAATTTGCGAAACTTCAAGTTTGAGAAATAAATGTTTGGCGCTTCCTCTGAACACCATCCTAACCCTCTGAAAACACACCAGAATCGCCCTGTTAGTATTCATTGCTGTAGAGCAAAAGGGAAGATTATTCGGAGGAGGAGGAGGAGGAACAAACCCCACCTTTTGCTGAACTTTATGCAGTTGTTCGCATGATTGCCCAATTGCCCTTCCGTATAGAAAAGGAGAGGAGGGGGAAAATGCTGGGCCCTGTGCAGTTATTTTCAGGATGACCCAGTTTTCCTTCTTTGCGGAAAAAACAGAGGAGAAAAAGTTGCCTGCTGAACTCTGCAGTATTTTTTGTTGGTTTTTTTTTGGCCCAGTTCTTTTCTCCTACGACTTCATCTCCTTCAATAGGCTGGCCCCTAATTTACACCACCATCATGAAAAGGAGCTGGGACTTAGAAAGCAAACCTGGCAAAAGCTGAACAGTCTTCGATCGGCTTTTGAATTGGTCAGGCTTTGCCCCAAAAGTTGATGGTTGCGAAGGGCCGGACCCTGCGCGGGGCTGGATGTGCAGCGATTCGCCTTTGAATACCGAGGAGGGCTCTCCACGGCCCCGGTGACTGGGAGGAACGCAGCGAGCACTTGCGCATGCAAACGGGGGTGATTTCATACGCTTTTCAGCTACAGAGCATAAATCAATATTGTTTTGTAGGTCGCTTGGCTTGCCACATTTTTTTCCTTGGGGGACATCCAGTATCCATGTACTACGGGGAAGGACGCTGCAGGGGAGAGGGGATGGCTGTGCCCTCTGTTTTCACCTCAATATGCAGCTCAGTGAAAACTGGATTTTATTCTTCCAGGGACCAAACGGAGCCAGCCAAAACCAGAGATTATCATCACTAAGGAATCCTGCCTGGGGAGCTTCCACCAACCAGGAGAGCAGTTAGTTTGAGATTTTTTTAAAGCATTTTTTTATGGCACGGCAGTTTTAGTTGAGCTAAATGAAGCTTATTGCAGTGGGGAATTCAGCGTGCACATGTTTAAAAATCTTTTAAGATTGGATATTTTAACTCCAGCAAATAATCAAGTCCCAGGAACAATTTAGATGAGTAATATATTAAAAACAGGCTTATACAGATCCAAGAAAAACGTTGGAGGATCCATAGGGGTCATTGTTATGCACTGCAGGCTTAAATATATTGACTTTTACAACTGCAAATGGATGGTTGCATAGTGGTTTCCACCGAAGAGCGGTTTCAGTTGTGATAACTCATACAAAGTGAAATTCAGTCTTGTGCTCAGAGCCGGCATGAGGTCTAAGAACTAAATGAACTTAATCTTTATCTCTCTACAAACATTACATCTCTTTAATCCTTGAGGCATGCCATTCCTGGGAGGACCCTGCATAAAGGATGCAATGGAGCAGGGCAGGAATTGGATTTGTTATTTATGGAAAAATCCGAAATTAGAGAAAACACGTTCTGAAATTACAGGAAAGAAAACATTTTCCAAAGCGGAAGAAAATCTCAAAAACAAAGATAAACCAATTTTTTCACCAACGGAATTGTTTTTCACATCTTTAAAATGTCATAATTGTATTGCAAATTACAAAGAAAGTTGAAATCTGCCATTCAGAGTAACGTCAACCCTTCCATTTCAGGAAAATTAAAGTACTTTTTGCGGAGGAGATTTCCTTTTGATACAAAATTTGTGAAGCTTGTAGATTTTTATGGAATATTGTTTCTTTTCTGGTGGAAAAAAAAGAAACAAAAAACTTTCTTCTGGAAAATGTGCTAACCACTCTGTTAAACCCAAAATGCCTACGAAAGTTTGAGATTTAAAAGTGCATAGACAGGAAATGTTCAAGGGGTGTGGGTATGGCTATAAATACGCAGGCTTCTCCATGGCACTGTGATCTGTTCTTCTAGACTAGTAGAAGAGATGCAATGCCTTGGAGTCGCTGGGATTTCTCCTAGCAGGGTTTATTGCCCCTGCCAAGGCATGCTGTTTACATGCAATGTATGCAAAAAAACCTATGCCATCTACAGAGAAGTGTTAGTTTTCACTTAGAATCATAGAATCGCCCAGGTTGGAAGGGACCTTTAAGATCATTGAGTCCAACCATCAAGCTAACACTGCCAATACCACCACTAAACCACGTTCCCTAGAACACTTGTAGACTTATACAAAGCTCTAGAACTTTACTGAGGTGACTTGAATTAATTTTTAATCAAATTTATGTTCTCATGCCAGAAAAATCTGTTGATGAACCTGGGTTTCCATTGGCACCAAGACCTAAACACTCAGCAAATAAAACTAAGCATGGGAGCCGTACTCAGCATGTGAAGAACAGTCCCCGGCACAGCCAGATCCCCCGAAGGTTGCGGAATAAATGCTTCCTCCTATGACGTGGTGTGACAGCAGATATTTCCTCCCTGAAGATGAATTTGTCATTAACAAAACCAGGAGAGGTGACGGTGTCAGAAGCAGGGCTCGTAATCACCTTCGGTAGCAAGATACTGTGCAGGAACCCAAACATCTGAAGGAAAATATTTTGCTTTATTCAGAAATATTCATTTCTGGTCCATTGGAGGAGCGATGTAGTTTACTAATTAGGGAATTGGGAACCAGGGGTTCACGAGTTGTAATCCTTGGCTGAGTGAAGCAATGTGTTCATTACAGCTGTCACTCATCTCCCTCCTGTCTCATTTTCCTGATCTGGAAATTGAGGTTAATACCCTCTATACACCGAAGGTGCAAGGAGGATTAATTAGATAGCATCTGCAGCACTGCGGTCTTCTCTTTGAGCAAAGGTTGGAGCTCCTAAAGAGGCTGAAATGTCTCATTTTTGTTTTCTGTTGAAAAGATGAATATGGGTGCTACAGTTCTGCATCACTGAGATATTATCGTTTTCATCTGAAAATTACCAACACATGAAACAAATCTTTCCGACACAAGAGGAACAGGAAGGAAAACCAACCTTTGAAAAGCGTTCAACAGGTTTACCTGTGAAGGGGAGCAGGGAGGTTTTTCTTATTGAAAAAAAAAAATACTATTGCAACTCTAGGATCCCAAATACTTGGCAACAGCATAATCACGACTTTACTAGAGCTCTTAGTTTTCCTGTTACAATAAGTGAGGTCTGCTCTGTGTTAAAAACAAAGCAAAGGGGAAGCAAACAAACCAAAACCCCAACCCTTGAAGCAGTCCAGGGAAACGGGTTCACTGTTGGGCATATCTCAAAACCTATCCAGGAACTGCGTGTTCTCAAACCGATTAAATTTACCCACCAGTCGCTTGTTGGGCTACATTAGCAAACAAAACAAACTGGCTGACAGTTTGTGCTGTACTGCACGGCAAAAAAACACCACTCCCAATGGTTTTTCCAATTCCAGGGATGGAGCAGGCGACTTAACTACTTATTTACTCGGCTCTGCTCACGCAGAAAGGACCCAACCTGATGGATGGCCCCTGACCTCTCCGCTCCGCATGGCCACCGGCCAGACTGCCACTTGGGTGTCTTCTGCGCGGGGAGATACAAACCTCCCATCTGGCAAGTGTCCAGCCTATTTTTGTTCCATACCATCGTAAGAAATACTACACTTCCCTGAATGGATGACCTCGAAGTCACACGCGAGTTAAATAGAAGCATAAGTTATCTGGACTTGCAGCCATGGAACCGTTCTCTGGGAGGAAAGGGTAAATAAACAAATCATTTATTAGCAAGTAAAATTGTTTTTTCTTTGAAATGCAAAAATGTGCTCTCTGGTGAATGATGTTTTTAGCTTCACCCTTCGCTCTCACCAGGCAGAGTCCAAGCATGTCATGAGCAAAACTGCTTTCAAGTCCCCCATCCAGCTGGTCCGCTGTAGGGTGGTGTTTGTCTGGTTAATCACTTAGGGCAACACTCGATTGAGGGAATTCAGCCACTGATGCTGGGGTCAGCAGGGCCAAACTCTGGCTGCGGATATGGGGCAGCACCGGCTGAGACACCCTGATGTCCTGCAGCTGGGGAGCTTGCGGGAGGGAGGATGAGTTTGGGTGCCACCAGGGTGGACATAGAGGCTGTCCAGGCAGAGCTAATGACAGAGCAAGGGAACAGGTCTGTGGCATTCGGTAGACACGAGACCTATCTGGAGAACATGCTGTTTTTTCCTGTGAAGCCCCGATCCATTGGGAATGGGAATCTGTCTGCTGGCATCAGCAGCCTCTGCTCCCTGCCCTGTTACAGGGTCATGGATGGTGTGGGACAGGATCTGAGCAGGAGAAGGTGGCTGAGCTGTGGTGTGATGCTGCTCCCGCACAGACCACCCATGAGGGGGATGTCTCCAACACCCAGCCTCATTCAGTTGTTGACTCTGTTGGTGCCATTTCATCTTCCCTGTTTGGGGAAAGTGGGAAGACCAGTAGCCTGCGTAACCCTCGGCTTCATGGCCGGCAGGTCCCCTCCTCCAGGAAGGACATGGGGCTCCAAGGGTCACCTGCCCTTGGAGTGCCTGGCATCGTTGGCATGCCAGTGCAGACGTTGTCCCAATTTACTTTAGATCTTCTCTCTCCCTTCCCTGGGCTGATCCTTCAGCTTCCAAAGCTGTCATCGTTTTTCACCAGAAAATCGCTACTGCTGCATGTCAAAGAAGTGCACAGACTCCCCACCTGCTCATCAAACCTCCATCCTTTAAGCCAGCTCCTTCCAACCAGCTCCCCAGAGACAGCCAGTGTGTTAATTAGCCCATCCATCCTCGGGAAGCTCCTGTGTCACGTCTCTGCTCTGCGTCACGGGCACAGAATGAACAGAGGTTTACATCCAGCAGGTCTGGAGATTCACTTTGGATGTCTCCTTTGATACCTTGCTGACACGGCGAGTCTAGAGATGCAGTTGATCCCCCGTGGGCAGGGGATGCGTTACATCTCTGCCACTTGCTGCTGCCAATTAGGAAATGCCAGGGGGGAAATTGGGCTGAGTTCCTGCAGTTTCTGTCCTCTGCTGGTTGTCGGCGATGCTGGTGAAGGTGGGATAGTGCTCGGTGCTGCCCCACGGGAGCGTGGCGATGAGTCAGTGAGGAAAAGCAGCTATTTTGTGTACTGAGGAGGAAAATGAAGCGAGGAGATAAAAATATGAAGGAAAGCCTGGCGAGAAATCATTACTGGGTCATGTCAGTTTAGCAGATGAAAGCTCCTAATTCCTGTAGGAGGGTGCAGGTCTGGAGAAAGCCTCCCAGTTTCCCCCTCTTTGGAAGGGGCTTTCAGGTCCATAAAGCTCTTTAGAAACACTGATTCAGAATGGGACCAAACTGCTGCAGCTGCCGAGGATGTTGGCAAGTCACAAATTGCTCGTACCGCCACTGCTGTCCTACGCCACCATGGGCAGGTCATTCGTGCTTGTCACGCTCTCAGGAAGGAGAAGTAAAAATTTTTTGCATTGATGTAAATACGTTACAGTTGCTACCATGAAAATGATATTTTTCTCTCATTTACGGTGCACCAGCCAAATGAGCCCACCGACATAAGAGCTCAGGCACAAACACCTTCCTCTTGTGTGTTGGTTTGAAGAGTTGTTTAAGATATTTATGAAGCACTCGGGTCTTGGAATAAACTGTCCTGTAAGAGGCACACCAACAGATAGGTGCACATCTCTTGCCACGGTTGCTGGAGCTCCAGAGTAGCTGTGTTCTGGGCTGCGTCAGCTGTGATTTATAGAACTGTTTTCAGGATCGTATCATCGGGTATTTCTTAAAAACTGCCTTTTCCCCAAAGGCTGGACTCTAGAAATGAGATTCCTGACATTCCTTGTACTGTCCAGCTGAGACCTGTGGTACAAACAGCATTTTTGTCAGGCTGTTTTGAAAAGTGAGCTGTGTTGGTTACTGAGCACTCTCTCTCCATCTTATTTAGACTTTTCTTCCTTCTCTGCTGTTGTTGTTTATGAGCACGGAACTGATGCTTGTGTTCAGAGAGGGATTGCTTCATGAGTACAATTGTGGGTTTCAGTAGTCCGCAACTTCTGAATGAATACTTTGAGTCAATAAATGTGCTACCACAATTTCATAACTTATCCGTATGAGGATTAAAATAAGCTCAGAAAAACAACAAAACAAATCAGTTATTTTAGCTGTGACTACTCGAACCTGCAAGACGAGAGAGAAAGTACATCTTTGTTTCTGATTTAAATAGCACTCATTTATTTTTAGCCCTGTGGCCAGTGGAGTTTGTGGTTCAAGCAGGGACATGGATGCCACGGCTGGGTAAAGTCTCCTGGCTGTTAAATCCTTTCCCTGACAGTTTTAATGCTTGTTTCAGAGAGCAGCTCAGAGCTCCAGTGTGGCATCCTGGGGAAAAGTGGGAAGAAGTGGGATCGGTATCGACAGCCTCAGGCGCAACCCTAAATTTGAGAGTGATGAAATGCATGCAGCCCAAAAGCTTTTGCACTAGGTTTTGGGGGAATGGGAAGGGAACCTTCCACTTCATGCTGGCGTCTTCCCGTATTTCCACACTGACCCTATCACTCCTGGGCCTGACCCACGCCAGGACACGTTTCACCTTGCGGTGTTTTCATTCCCTTTCCTGTGACCTGACTAGGGCAAAAGAAGCCCCAGCAAACGCGGCACTTGGACTGTGTGGGGCTAAGAAGAAATCTGTGCTTTCAGACCTGTGGATGTGCGATACCCAACACGAGGGGGAGGTTGTCCTGTTTGGGGATGCTCGGTGCTTCCAGAGTAGGAGAGGGAAATAGCTCCGATGCCACGGAGGCCACCACTTTGGGGAAGGGCTTTCGAATGTGTTGCCAAGCTGAAATACAAGTCCTGCCAGCTGGGTCTGGGGGGTTCTGCACTTGCCTCTGCTTGGGGTCACACTTTAGAAACGCATTCAGGCTCTAAAAGGTGCAGAAGCGACTGAGGTTTTCAGCAGGACCTAATACATGGGAAGGCTAATGTAAGCTGCGAATCCAGAGAAAATAAGGGGTCATTTCAGATGGTACGGGCATCCAATACCACTTAAAGTCTCCGATGGTATCCAAGCCATCCACATGGGACTGAAAGGTGGAATACGGGAAGGAGGGGAGACCCGAACTGCACACAGCAAGCGGTGCCTGGCCGGGTGCAGCACACTTGCAAGTCAGGATGGCCTTTTCCCTTCCAAAACTTGTCTCCAAGCTCAGTTGCTTCTTGGCAATGATGGTTTATATCATCCAGGCAGAAGTGAGGGCATCTGCCCCACCAAGTACATGGTCCCGAGTCCTGAGCTTGCCTGGGCCTTGGCTGAAACCTGCGGCACGTGGCAGCGTTTCTGCGTCACCAGCTGGAAGGCTTCAGAGGCCAAAATGTCAGATCTGGGTTTCCAAACGAACTTCTGAGAAAGTTTCTGCGTTTCAAGCACTCTCATCCATGGAGCTCTGCTTGAACCTCGGAGCCACCCTTAGCACGGGACTCTGAGCCTCTCCAAAACAGCCAGCTCTGCAGCCAGAGCTTTCTGGGTCGTGTCTTCATTCTGTGTGTTTCTCAATGTCAACTGAAATGAAAAGGCCACGAAGGCATTACCTCTGTTTACAAAAAGACAGAAACAAACACTTGCATTTGCGAAAGCAAATGTCAGCACCATTGATCTAGAGCTGAGTTGTTTATGACGAAGAAAGGTTAATATTTAATGGAAGGTTAACTCTTTTTTTTTTCCTTTTTTTTTTTTTTATTAAAAGGTGCCTAAAATCACCAGACTTTGCAAAAAGTATGGTTTTGATTAAGAAACATCTGAGTTAACAAAAGCAAAGTCAAACTTAATATGTGCATAGTTTTGTATTAGCCTGCCTTTAATTTTGGAGTAAAACTCTAATGATTACAGTAAATTTGTTCATTTATAAAACAGAGAGGAAATGCGATACGCAGAAGAGATTAGGGGCAAGGAAAACAACCCTTCTACCGAAACAGAGACGAGCCGTGCTGCTGCCATATCCCCCCGAACCGCTTCCTCTAGGCTCCCTCAGAAACAGGGACGTGGATTTCTCAAGGATATATAAACTTCCACATCACAGGGGGAAAAAAAATCAGGATGGAAAGAGAGATTTGAGGGCTTTTCTGTGCAGAAGAATGTTTCGGTTCAGACTGAGCAAATGAAATCGGGCCTTCCTGCTGGTCTGAAGTTACCAAAATGAGAAAGCGGGGCAGGGGGGGAACAGAAGTTTTGCAGCTTCTTGGAGAAAGCGCGAGCCACATCCAGCCCACAGCTCAGACCAGGCAGGGCTGAGACCTGTGAGTCCTTTCTTGTGCATCCAAGAGTGGACCACAGAGCAGGATCTCATCCTACAGGAGCATGAAACCAGAGCACCCCAAATGTAGGGTGAAGGATGATGAGTGGGAAGGGCTTGGCTGGAGGAACGATCAGGAGGAGAACAGGAGTGCTGTAGGGTGGTTAGCTTGAGTCTCGGTGCCAGCGGACAAAGCAGGAGCCCTTGTCCAGTCTCTTCGGCGTCGTCCTCCCCTGCATCGCACGGGGCTCAGTGGCTGCGGGGCTCTGCCTGGAGCCCCGGGCAGTGCTGCAGAAACGCTTCCAACCCAAACACCTTCTGCTGCCCCAGCACATGGCACCCCAGGCTGGCCGAAGCCCTGTTTTAAAACAAAAAGTTGGTGGTTTGTTTTTTAATTTCAAAACATAAGTTATGCAAATGGCTCTCTTTTTCTGAAAGGACGCTGACATCCCTTCATTAACCATTTTACCACTGCAAAGTGAATTTCCCAACGGGATTTTTCCCATGCTGGGGTGGCCAGGAGATGGGACCTGAGCCGGGCACTGCCCTGAAAGGGCTCGGCACCGAGCGGGAGCAGCATCATTCCCGTCCGCCAGCACTTGATGTCCCTCGGGACTCGGGGCGGGGGACAGCCACTTTGTTTCCCAGCCAGATTTTTTGTTTGCAGGCAGGAGGGACTGTTTGATCTCGCAGCGATGGGAAAAGCTGCTGCCTTCGGACGCGTTTGGAAAGCGGCTGCTTTGGCGGTGGCCTTGATAAGGCGCGCGGTGGCTTTGAAGGCGAAAGGGAGGGTCCGAGGGGACCCCACAGCGTTTGGAGGAGGGGGCACCCCTCGGCGGACAAGAGCCCGGGCACGGAGCTCATAACGCGCTCTCCTCAGGTTATCTAAATAGCGTATAAATCACTGTCGGGGTTGCCATTTCCTCTGACGGGGACCCGTGTAAGTGATTAATAACACACAAACAGTGGTACTTTGTGGAACTGCAGTAAATTTTATTATAACTTCCTTCCACTTGATAAGCACTTCCATGGAGACAGAGGCGGGCTGCGCCGGGTGCCCGCTCCCCTCCCATCCGCCGCTCGCAGAAGACCCCGGCAGCCCCAAGGTTAGGGAGGGCTCCAGCCTTTTCATGACCAGCTGTAAGCCATGAAAAGGAGCGTTTTTTTGGTTCGTTTTGTTTCGTTTGACAGGATGGAGCCTCTCATCCCCACTGAACGGACCCAGGGGCCGCATCTTGCACACCTGCTGTTTCGGAAGTCCGATAAAGTGTCAAGCGGAGCGCAACGTGTCGAGCACATAACGTCAGGCATCCCTGCGCCAGGGCGGTGGGATGCACAGGGGCTACTGCGAGAAGAAACACTCCTTTGCAGGAGAGAGAGACGGAGAAAGACAGTAACTGTTAGTGTTTGGGGTTTGGAAAGCCATGAGAGCGATTGCTGACGCTCTCACCGCTTTGCTCTGTTCTCTTGAGGATTCACATGTTCTCTAAATATTTACAGAGAAACATGTGTTTGTGTATGTGGAATGCTTTTTTTTTTTTAAATGTTACGCTGCTTTTTTTTTTTCTTTCCCTCCCCAAGTGGGAGTGGAGGTTGTTGGTAGATGAACGCGTAGCAGCAGGAAGCCCAGAGCGGGAACAGGATAAATGCCCACGGGTCTGCAACACAGCCCTTGGGTTTTGTTCCAGTGGGGATGTAATTCCCTATCGCTTTATATCAGTAATCAAGGATTTTACATGCTCAGTGAAGGAGGGTGGAAATCCCTGCCCTGCTCACCCCCAGTCTGTCCTGAATCTCCCCAGTGCTGGTCTGCACAGGCGGATTTTGGTAGATGTAGGGAGATGCACATGGAGCGTTTTAGGGTATAAAGAGATAACATCTTGATCGGGCCAAGCCATGGATAGGATGTGTCTTGTGGACTTTCTGCTTCGGTTTTGGAGCTTTTTTCCCCCCACTTTGTTCGTAAAATCATGGTGGTTTTGTTGTCTAGGTTTTATTGCCCTACAGGAGGGAAGGGAGCAAGGTGCACATGGCGTAACAGGAGCAGGCAGCGCTGGGAAAAGCTGAGCCGGGTTTGGTCTCTCGGTAGAGACCTGAGCCCAGAAATTTGGGTTTGCCACTGGAAGAGATGCTCGTGTGTGGAGATGGGAGGTTGTTTTGGCTTTTGGGACAGCTGGGGGAAATCGCAGCAGCGCGTAGGACAGATCCGAGCTAGGGCAGATGGCCCAGATGCTGCTGAGGTTTGGAGGTGACCCTGAGCAGGCGTCCAGGACAGATACAGCCCTTCTACCTCTACTTAAGACTGTGTGGTCCATGAATGAACTTTTTTCCCCCCTTTTTCTGGCTAAGCACGAGCGAGTTTCTTGCTCTGGTGTGTGCAGATGGCTGATCTTGGCTGGCATGGTGCCACGGGGATGCATTGCAATAACGTCTATTTTATATACGAAGGAAAAAGCCTCTGGAGAAACACAGCTTTGAATCGTTCAATTTGTAACGGTGCAACGCTGGCAGCAAAAGCTGTGAATGAAAACTTGTGGGACACTGAACGAGCCAGTTAATCTAGATGGGTTTCCTTATTTTTCTTTCCTTGTAGGCATTGAGTGTAAGTTGAATTTTATTCTGACAGCCAAACGTTGGGCTGACTGCAGAGCAGCATCTGCGTGCCCGCGACTCTGAGCTCTTGGAAATCCTAGCTGTGAATGAATAAAATGCAAACAAAGGAGCAAGACGTTTTTGTTATTCCTAGAGCAAATCCAAGTGGTTTTTATGAGATAGCGTGGCAAAGCAAACAGCACCTTCGCTTGGATCCTATCATGAGGGTGGCTCAGGCTGCAATAGGAACACATCTGCTGCAGGTTGTGCTTGGGCATCCCTGTCCTGAAGGAAGCCAGGTACCTGCTCTGTCCCTGCCACCGGTGCAGGGACCCACGTGGAACAGGAGCTGTCACCGGCAGCGAGCTGGTGACACTGTTCACTGTCAGATTTATCAGCGAGAGGGAGGCTTTCAAGGTGTTGAAACTGATGTTTTCCAAACCGAGCTTCCCAAGAATCCAGCTGCTTTTTTTTTTAAATTTTTTCTTTTTCTTTTTTATTTTTTCCTGATGCTGATTAAGTGTGGAAGAAGTTTGGAATAAAAATTTTTCCATCCCAGCCTCAGGGATCTTATCTATACAAGAGACACGGGTGGAATAGCAATAGAGGAGGTTGGGAGGATGCTGCATGGTCAGGGAAATGGCATACGGGCATGGGTGGGGTGCCCATCTCAGATAAGGTGTGGAGAAAAAATGAAAAGCTTCAGAGGAAGAAAATGACTTGAAATAAAAAGTAGGGAAGAACTAGGACTTATCTGGAGGTTCAAAGGTGGGGTGGAAACCCAAGATTTCCAACGGCATGCAGCAATTTTAGGGGATGATACGGTATTTCTTCCTGTTGCCTCCATGTAAATGGAGTTATGAATGCTCAGACTAATAAAATTTTGGCAAGAGAGATTTCTTTCACAGTCCAAGCCACAAATACATTTCAGGGAAAAGGTACAACACTGATGTAAAAAAAAAAAATAACTAAAAAAAAATTCCCAGAAAATACTGGGGAATTTTCAGTAACTTTTCTAAATGCTTTTTTGAAGCCTTCAAAATTTTTGTGGGTTTTTATCCTCCCATCCTAATCTTCACACGACTTAAGAGAAACTAGCATTTTTTGATGGATCTCTCACTTAAGTATGTTCACAGGAAGTCAACCCACAAAGACCTATTACAAAGAAAAATTCCTTAGACAGTTTTATGCTCTAAAATACTCAAAACCACACCACAAAATATTGAAAAGTCTGCTGAAATTTGAAAAAAAAAATGACCCAAAAAAGGAATCTGAAGCACCACGAAGAAATAAGTATCTACTGTCCCACAAGAAAGGCTTTACGTCTGTGAGCCAGAAAGATTTGTATCGTAATATATTCTGACACAGAACAAAGAAAATAAATGAAAAGGAAGGAGCCGCCAGATCTGTCTTTCGCACGTCCGCATGGAAATTCAGCCCTTCTTTTGGAATTTGTTTTTGTTCCCCGGGTTCTGTGGTGGTTCTCTGGGGCTTTGGTCAACATGGCCAGGGGACAACCCTCTTCTCCATGGGCATGGCCCCCGGCATGTGCCACCTCCGCTGCAGCCCCTACCTGGCCGTGGGGATGGGGGGAGGAAAAGATCGGAGTGTTTTCCAGACAGGGATGGGTTTGGAAAGCATCTACGTGTGAGGAATGCATGACCTCTCCCCAACTCCTGGTTAATATATCCACCACACTTTGGGGTTTAAAATCAAACCTCTTCACGTTTTCGCTGTTATCGTGGGCTTTCTGTAAACGCTCTTTTATATTGCATTGCATCACTTATATCAAAACCAGATCAGAAAAAATTCTCCTTGGCCCTTTTTTTTTTATGACTGTTTGCAAATTTCAAAGCACTTCAGGATTACGCAGGGAAAAAATAGGTACTTCCAGCCTTCATCTAAAATGGATTCATTCCTGCCACCAAAATGCGTTAAAAAAATAATAAATAAAACACAAACTAATTCCAGGCAAGACAGATGGTTGTGATAGTTGAGCTTTGGATGACGCTGGCCATGCTGAGCCTTTGCAATGTATTTTGAGAGGGTAAAATGCACATGATGCTGAACAAAATGTGATTTTCACACAAATACTGTGTTTATACATTTATATGCTCCTCGTGAAACATTTAAGGCTCTCCTCTAAGACAAAATGCGCATGCAGCCAGTTGTGTCTTCAAACCGGCCTGTTTACCGGAGGGAGAAGAGGATTCCCCATGGGCACTGTCTGCTGCAGCACATGTGTCTTCTGCCATGCCATGCTCTACTCCCACCCCGTTCAGATGTGGGCTGCATTAGTGTTACTGGAATATCATGAAGAAGTGGTAACTGCTTGTGCAGAAAAAGTCAACCATTTCACCTCTACATTAGAAATGATTTCCAAATACCTCAGATAAAGGAGACTTCAAAAACAAGATGTTCTGGATAATTTTGGAGCTCCACTCTTGTTTTCGGAAAGCTTCAGGTGGAGGTCAGTGGGACTAAGCCCTTTTGAAAAAGTGACCTCTTGTTGAAGCAGACTTTCTTAAGGAGAGTGTTTGGGCTTGGTACGTTTTACCAGTCTCCAGGTCTAACTGTGGTCTGGGGAAGTCTGGGAGCTCAATGGAAAATGACTCCACAATGTGGGTATGGGGGAGGCCATCAAAAGTAAGAGCAATTAGTCTTCTCTCTTCCTCTAATGGAACTGTTGTCCATTCATCCATAGAGGGTTTCTGAAGAGGTTTCCATGTGTTATACAAGCGCAGCCTGGGAAAAGCAAGCGGAGCTTTTTATTTCCCAAATTCAACGATTCCTAAAGGTTTTAAAAGAAAATCATTCACTTAAAGCAAAATTCTCCATTCTGGCTGGCCCTCTGGACCATGTCGTAACTATCGCTGTGCACAGAATATGCTTCTTGATGTCTTCTCGATGGCTTTTTTCCTGCTTCCACGTGCTCTAGCATTCACACTGCTGCAGTCTGCAGTCCTCAGAGAAGTGTTTTGCATGAATCCGCTGCAAGGTCTTCACTGACACCGTGGGGTTGCTTTCCTTCTCCCACTGTGTTTCTGTCTTCCTAACTGCTTCCTGGTAAGAACTGGCCGCTTGTTGCAAGTATGAGAAACTGCTGCCCTCCTTGGCCAAGTGCACTCCTGACTGCTAAACCAAACCAGGGCTGGAGCAGCTCAGCCATGTGCCGAATTACCCTCTGAGATACCTCTTCCCCTGAAGTTCACGTCACCACTCTGACGCAGTGCAAAGAAGGAGCCGCGTCTTGGAAAAGAGGCAGTTCAGGTAGAAGAGGGCTTGTTCTCGTCTTATTAAAAGATGCAGTTATCACGTCCTGCTTGCAGGGAAGCATTTCTGAATGCTTGTGTTTGGAGGTGGTTACATTAGGAAATATCCGTATTTGAACGAAGAGGAACAATACGGAGGTTTGGTTGAGTTCTCTGCCCAGTGTTAGGTTGGTAGGAAGAAAACACGTGCGAGAAGAAAGGCAACCATTTATATTTGCTCTGTAAAGTCCCCTTGTGCAGCAAAAACAGGGGAAGAGAAGAAACTAAAACCTTTCCAAGGGCTGAGCCATCTGTATTTCGCTGGGGTTTGCTTGCCTACCTTGAAGCATCAGAGCTTTGTGTATCTGTAACTGAACCAGGGGCTTTAGGCAACGGTTAAGCAATTCCCGATATATTTTTTTACCATTGAAATGCCAAAAGGATTTTGAAAAATCAAAGGAAAAAAAGTCTATTTCTTGAATTGTATTTTAGCCGAATCTCTGAAATCTGAGCAGTGACTCAGCCCTGCAGGTGGTGTAAATCAGCAATGGGCTAACGAGCCAAGAGGAACCATGCTGATTTATGTCTCTGCCAACACAACATACCTTTTTGGTGCACTGGTGCCAGAGCCTCCAGCAATGCCAGCTCATGTCCTCTCCTAGGAGAAGGCCATTAAGGATGGGTCTGCTCAGGACACAGCAAGGACTTTCAGGTAACCCAGTTGGCCCACCTCTTTATTTGGCCCAGAGGCAGCTTGTATCTGATCATAATATTCAGTAGAATATTTTGTTGGGGTGTTTCGAGGCTGTTTTGTGCCTTTCCAAATTGTTGAGTGTTATCTGTTATATACATGAGAGCTCTGTAGTGGTTTTTTTTTTCTTTTTCTTTTTTTTTTTTTTGGTGATTGTGGCATCTGCATGTTCTTTGTGAGTATGAAGCATTTACCCCTTATTAGTTCAGACCCTTTGGAGCGATGTCTCGAGATGGTACCTCAGTAATAAGCAACATGTGCAATGTGAGGCTCAGGTGTTAGGAGGGAACCTCGGTTTTGAAAAAGCCCTGGCATAGCTTGGCCTGTTTGGATAGACCTAGTGGTTTGGACAGTCCAACGACATCCATATGCAATGATTTTTCTTGATTCACAATGTTGAAACTAAAAACCGCTTGGCTTTAAACTTTAAGCCTCCGCATACATTCCCCTGAGAACGAGCATTTCTGGCAAACTATGAGTTCTTAAATATCACTTCTCCAATTACATTCTCACAGGTTAGTATTTATGCAGGCCTGGCTTTTCAAATCCACGAAGCTGGTACTGGGCTGAGCCTTAATGCATTACAGGTGGCTTTTGGTGCGTTGGGCTCTCTGACCAAACTGGTTCCAGATGGCCACACAGTATGAGTAATAACATCAGCTCATTAAGTTGCAAGGTTTCAACTACAATCACAGAATTATCAATGAAATAAAAGCTAACGGCATATCAGCTGCACCCTAAGCCATAAATAGGATTTACAGCAAAACAAAAAACCCCTTTTGAACCCAGATCTCTCATCGTTTCAATACTGGGTGTCCACATAATGGGTTTATTCACTAGCAAAAGAGAAAAAAATCTGCTCCACCCTCTCCAAAATGTACTGCTGAAGGCTACTGCACCGCGGTCCTGTAAGCTTCTGATTTTGGAAAAGCTTTTGATTGGGGTCATTGAAAACGCACAACGGTATTTATCTGTGGTGACTTAGAAAATAACTGGAATGAGCCTAGGTCTCAGATCAAAGAGATAAGTGTCGGAAAGCCTCATTACCTTGCGTTTCATGTTACGGTTGCAAATGTCGTTCTTTGTGCAAATTGTTATCTGTCTGTAGCGTGTATATCCCATCCAGCAGGATGGATCTTCTGGTGTGTACAGGTGGCTTCTGCCGCTCTATAGCCTGTATCAACAGTGTTTTGTTGGTCTAGATGTCTTTTCTGTTCAGGATCACCACGGGGATACGTTTCCCCAAGTTCCTGGCATAGTTGGGGTGATGGAGATCCCTGATCTTGGCTACCCAGGGGCAAATTTTGCATGAAGAATGTAAATAGAATAGAAAAATATACATAAATTAAATAATGCCTCTTTGAATTTTCATAGTCCTGGAGCCAAGCAGGAGGTGTTAGTACACAAAACCAGCAGCTGAAGTAGATCCTTTTTTAAGTTTCTCCTTGACTCTGACACCTCTGACTTTTGGTTGACTTGATAAAACTCCTGCCGCGAATTCCTGAAACATCAGCGCAGCCAACAGCTAGCATCGGGCGCCCGATCAACCTCACTGGTTTCCGTGGGGTTTCTCGTGCCCGTGAAGCGATGCGTGTACCTGAGTGTCTGCAAAAACCCGGCTGGGCCGGGCTGAAGGCGCAGTGCGGGGTGCGGTGTTGAGCAGAGCCCCTCTGCCGTGGGACGGGCTGGGCGATGCTGGTGGGAGAAGAGCGGAGAGGGCTTGCTGTGCCTCTCGTCCACTCTTTCATTGTGCTACATCTCGCCCCGCTGCCAGGAAATCAGGACTTCATTAGCAGTAAAAAAAACCTAAATGACTTAAAGAAAGAAAATGCATTAAAGATACAGCGTCACATGGTTTGGAGCAAGGTATCTTGTATGTTGTGGTATAAATTATGGCAGAATGATGAATAAGGAATGTTTCCAACCCAACTAAAACAGCAAGCTGTTCCGTGCTCCTCCGTACCAGCCATCCAGAAAACCAGTGTGTTAGCAGCGTGAAGGTATCTTGCTGGGTATAGTAGAAAAGCCGTGTCTTGTGAAGCCTGAGAGGGTAAATGAGTTTCCCAAGTTTGTGGGAAGCCTGGAGAAGCTTTATGTGACCCTGGCTTGGTCCTAGAGGTCCTGGTTGTGGTTAAAGCCTGAATCCAGTACCTTGAGTCATGCTGACAGTGGGTGCAATGACCCGCTTTGTTACCACTCTGCATGAATAAGAGACTCAAAATCAGTCCCTTGATAATTAGAGATGTTTTCTTTAGATTTATCCTACCTGCTTAGCCTCCCCAGCTGCAGTTCTGTTACAAGTGCAAGCAAAATTTCCATCTATTTCTACCCCAAGGGTTGTTTACAGCAGCAGCATCGCGTACGGGTCATGTGATAGTTCAAGCATTACGGTGTTGGGGAAGGTGAGTACATCTAGCGTCCTGCTATTTGGGATTTAATTATCAACATAAGTAATCCTGTAGGTAGTTCTTCCTGCATCCTGTAATTCTGAGGGTCCCGCAGATGTGCAGTATCACTGCTTCCAGATGTTGACGGCCTTTTCAGAGTGCTGGGCACCGGCCCAAGGAGGGATTTGGTATTGGGGAATTCTGGCACCGGCTGTGTTTCCAGCGATGTGTACACCGAGGAAATTATTGTGTGCGAGTGTAATGCAGAGACACCGCTGGAGGCTGAGCTTAAGTCCCTGGGCAGGCACAGTATTGATCAAAAGTCAGGACTGTGGGCAAGCACGGACAAAAGTAACATGGTGATTTAGAGGGGTGGTTTTTTTTTTTTTTTCTGTTTCAGGCCACTATTATTCTTTGTGCTTTTTGAGTTATAGTGCCTCCAGCACCACTCTTCCACAAGGAGCAGGTTTGCAGTGAGGTGCTTGGTGTCACTGTGAGCTTTGAGGTCTTCTGCTTTAGACACATGGTTTGGGCAATGCAATGTATAAGTCACCGGCTGCTGTCTCAGCAGGGTGATCCTGCCTGGCTTAAGACCTGTGTTCCCTGTGCACACACGGCATCAGTGGAAAGAGCAGAGAGCAACCCAGGAGGCCTAAACTTGGGCAAGCCTCTTAGGTGCTTCCATGGGGGCTTGGGTAATGGGCTAGGTATGGGATGGGTGTGCTGAGCTGGGAGCTGCCTTGCACCAGTCGGCGTGAAACTGGGCACAGAGCCATATCCAGGCAGGGTTTTGTAGCTGGAACCTCTATTTTGGCTTTTGGATTGGTTTGGGGGATTTTGAGGGTAGGACGTGCCCTGGCAGAGGAAGAAGAACCTCTGAATGCAGCTCACCTCCTCACCTAAGGGTCTGCTGGCAATGTCTATGAGACAGCACCGATCCCTCAGCTTTTTGGGGGAGAGATTGCTATCCACCTCTCCTACCAGTGTGCATCATGGGGTCCTGCCAGGAAGCCCTAGACGAGGTGACCGCCTCTCCTGCAGGGTCAGCATCCCATTTTGTGTCTTTTTTCTGCATAACCGAGGTTTGGGGTCCAAGCGGGTGGTCTCCAGCCCATCTCTCTCCTAGCTGCTTGCTACAAGCAGTGGGCACGTGAGCTTGGGTCTCGGCACCGGCAGCGTGCAGAGCACGCTGCCGGTGCCGAGACCCAAGCTCACGTGCCAAGCAGAGCAATGCCAAAGACAGCCTGTGTGCAACATGAGGAATGCCAGACCTACCCACTGTCTCCAGCCAGGCTCTGGATCTTATTTGGATGCAGAGAGATTTATAAGGCATTCTCTTAATTAGGGGCCCCTGTTTTGACTGAGAAAGATGGGGAATGAGGAGACCTAACAGAGAGGCAATGGCGAACGGCGGACTGAAAGGGAAGGCTGGGGAGGCCGGTGGTGTGTGCTGTAAAGAAGTAGGGGCAGTAAAATACACCAATAAAAATGATGTGTACGTCCATAGCCTCATCTAAGAAGGGAGAACAACAGCAGGTCCCTTCTAAGGGCAAACAAGAGAAACCCCTCCATGTGTAAGCAATTATGGGAAACACATGGGAGAGGTGGACAGGGCAGACAAATCTGAAAGCCATATGATATTGCACAGAAGAGTGAGGCTCATGTAAAGCCTGGGAGTTCATATATTTCGCAGCTCACAACGTACAGAGACTTTGGCCTGCTCCAAAAGCTGCAACTGGGAAAGCTCTTCTCGTTCTGGCCTCGAGGGCTGTGCACAGATGGTTAAAGCTGGGGAAGGAGTGCTGGGTTGAAGGGGTTGGCATGCTGCTGAGGAGAGCCAGAGCCCTGCTTGGCTTTGCTGTGGGCTTTCCTTTATGGAACACTTGCAGCCGGTCTGTGGCACAGCAGAGCTGAGCTGGGGTACCGGGAGCAATAATGCTGTGCTGCAACAGCACTGCTGCTGAACTTCGGGGCTAACTTTGGGCAATCTGCGCTTTAGACTGTTTTGGAGTGTGGACTGATCCTTATGGCTTTTAGATTTTCTGTCAGTGTAGTGGCAGGATGATATTCACTGCAGGGATGGGAGTCCCAGAAGCGTTGCATCCAGCCTTCCACTCCTGCGTGAAGAACAAACAGCGTCTTAGTGCGTTCCCAGCACTGCAAGGACTGTGGTGAGGTCTAGATATTCCTGACATGCTTCTGCGCCACCTGGCTGGGTGCTGCTGCTCTGAAGGATGTTGTAGTTTGGAGCCCAAGGTGTTATCCACCTCCTTGGCTGAGCTGGCACACCTTGGACTACGTGATGCTGTGAAGTGTGGGAGAGATCCCCTCTGCCGAGACCCAGCCCCGTGGCATGCCACAACAGCTCAGTTGAGCACACTTATTCTTGGCAACTAATCTGAACCAGTTCTCTGAGCCGCTTCATGTCTGGTTGCAAAGAACATACTGTGAACTCAATGCATGTCGTCAGTTCACCAATTTGGATGCATTCAACTTGTATCCAATGCAGCAGTAGTCAACCATGGCTTCCACACGTGCCCAAACTCCAGTCTGCCTAACAGTGCCCCAAATCAGGCTAATATGCGGGTTGCTGCTTTCCAAATGTCTCGTGTCACAAAAGCAGGGATATTTTCCCCAGGATATGTGGAGAACAACCTTGTAGAAGTTTAAATTATGCCACTTGTATTCCCATTGGAGACTGGGCTGTGGTCCCTAGGGATCATAGCATTTACTATTTACAGGTTGGTTAGCCTGGAGAAAAGGAGGCTGAGGGGAGACCTTATCGCTCTCTACAACTGCCTGAAAGGAGGTTGTAGACAGGTGGGGGTCGGTCTCTTCTCCCAAGTAACAAGCCATAGGACAAGAGGAAACGGCCTCAAGTTGCACCAGGGGAGGTTTAGGTTGGATATTAGGAAAAATTCCTTCACTGAAAGGGTTATCAAGCATTGGAACAGGCTGCCCAGGGAAGTGGTGGAATCGCCGTCCCTGGAGATATTTAAAAGCCGGGTAGCCGTGGTGCTGAGGGACATGGTTTAGTGGTGGACCTGGCAGTGCTAGGTTAATGGTTGGACTTGATGATCTTAAAGGTCTTTTCCAACCAAAACAATTCTATGATTCTACTTGGTTTCCCCAGGAGTAATCAGAAAAACTTCTGCTTTTAATAGTAGGAGCAAAGATTTGGAGAAATTGAATCTTAAATTTACAAATACCCCGCCCGTGTTGTTTCCTGTAAAGCCTTGGCCATCACTGCACTGTTGTAGAGTCCCTTGCTTTGCATCCCACTGTAATGCAAGTGCTATGCCTGTCTGTAGCCGTGTAATCCGAGGTGGATGGCAGGAATGGGAAAGAACAGCTTCCAAATGTGGGTTTAAGCCTTGCATGAAGGCTACTTCATTTTCAAATAGACAAATGTTTCTTCGGGTTGGGCTGTGAAAGCAGCTGATCCGATTGTGAAATGCATCGCTCCTGAATGTGCTATTGGCTATAGAAAATCATTCTGCCTTGTAAGAAACAGCAGAGAGGAAAGTTCCCTTAACTCCTGAACGTGCCATGCTCCTGAACATTAACGTGGCTGTGGGGTTGTGTTTTTACTGAGCAAGCAGATGTTTTGGTGCTCTGAGGATCACCTTTGCTGCAAAGGGCGGTGGTTACACCTCTGAGGGCGATGGTACGTTCAGCCTCAGTAAACATGTTCTGCTCCATCTCACTGAGCACTGAAAGCAGCAACTGCTCTTGGGTTTCATCGCAGAAGGGGTGGCTTTGCCAATATAAAGAAGAACTTATTTGGGGTCTGCTTTCATCTCTGTGCATTATCAGAACTATTAAAACGAGGAAAGAGCTCTTTAAGCCTCATTGGACAGTGACACTAAAAATACCCCAACAGCCCCCTCAATCCCAAGCCCCAAACAACTGAAAAACAAAAGCCAGCCCTAAACCCTAAGCCCCCCAAAACCCTGTGGTATCCATCACTGCCATGTATAATCACAGTTAGAAATCCAAATGAAGTCTGCAGCCTGTCAGCTCTGCAGACAGATTTGGTGGTGATATGAGCAAAGCCAACATTTAAAAATGACTGAATTCTCATTATAAAGATACATGATCCTCCTTCTCATTGAGAACAGTTGGGCTTTGCTTCCAGTGGAGAGCCGAGCCATTTATTTTATAGCTCCATTGTATGCTGCACTGGGAATTGTTCCTGCAGATAGAGGTTTCTAGCATGTTTTCCCTGTGTACTTTGTTCCACATGCACTGTGCCCTTTGCACATGCTGAGGGCTCTCACATGAATTACACTTTGCCTGATTTGGTTGGATGGGTTTCCTACATTTGTGTCCTGTAAATTGGCATGGCAATGTATTTATTTTGGTAATCAACCAGTTCTTTGTAAATCTGTGAGCTTAATCCTCCAGGAGAGAGAAATAAAAGGCTCAGTCTCTGTTTCTAACAATGAAGATAAATACCTTTATTTTCATAACTTTTGGACATCTTTTTTCATGGCGTCCAGCCAAATCCTGAGGTCCTTGCTCAGGCAAGAGCACGCAGATGTCATTAAGTTCCTCACCAGGCTTGTCAGGGCATGGAAAAACTCTTTTAAGAGGAAGGATGGTCTCGTGGCTTTGCCGTTGAGCGAGACTTTAGTTCAGCTGGGCTAAGTTCTTGCCTCTGCCATGTATTTCCAATATGACCTTGCATGACCCTCCCTTTCTACATCTGCTGCCCCAAAATCTCCTGCTGTCGAGCATATAAATCTCCTCGGTGCAGAGGCCCTCTCGCTGTGGGTTGGTTCGTGCAGGAATTTGGGCTGCGGCCGTGAGGCGTCGCAGAGGCAATGCAGACACGAGAGCAGCAGGCTTTCGGCTCTGCCTGCAGGTCAGGACCGGCTCCACCTTGCTTCAAGGTGATGGGAAGTAAGCCAGAAGCCACCTGAGCCTGTTAATGCACAGCTCTGCCCATCACAATAAAGGTAGGCTCTCACCTCATTAGTTTAGGTGCTGTAGCGATCGTATTTGGATGTGTTGGTTGTGGTGCCCCTTGTGCTGAAGGTGGCTCACAGCTGGCTGCATCTGGGAGTGGGGCCTGACCCAAAGGAACAAGGATGGCTGTTCTGGAATCGGCCATCCTTTTCTAGCAATTCATCCCTTCCTGGGGACTCTTAGTCTAGCATCATCCTTCAACTGCTGATCGTTAGCACTTCGGTCACCTCTTGGTGAGACCGGTCACGCAAGCATCCAAGTTTCGCTCCTGTCTGGAGGTGCTGGGAAGATCTCCTTACCCTCCCTACGGCATTTTAAATAGCACTGGGAAAACGAGCGTGAAGGCTGAGTGTTTGAGTGAGGCAGCGGCTGAGCACGAAGGAGCAAGGCGGTGGTGGAAGGAGCTGGCCCCTGTCTGGGGTGATGCTACCAGGGGAGCTGGTGGAGGCTGCGAGTACAGGCTTGGGTCAGTTGGCTCATCTCAAGAGGATGGTATAATACGTCAGGCATGCTGGCTGATGTGGTGTTATTGACTGCAGCATGATAAGGATCTCCGCATGCTTCCGCCCGCCCTCCGTTTTTCCCCCCCAGCCGGAGGGAAAATTTCGCGGCGGTGGCCAGCGGGAGGGTGGGGGATCGCACAGCCCTGCTCCGCTGCCATCTGGGGCCGGAGCCTGCTGCAAGGAAAAACGTACAGGGTTATTACTTGGCAGAGTTCCCCCCTCCGTGCACGCTCCCCCTTCGCACACACAACCGCGTTTGTTATTCTAATACGCCTACGATTCGGAGCGTGAGCTGCGAACTCGTACTTGGGGAGAGAGCATGTGAACGGTTCGCTTAACGGAAGTGATATCGTGTGTGTTAGTTAAGTTTTGCGGAACAGGACCGCGAGGATGCAATCCTTGGCCCGAGTCTGCAAGAGTTCTTCGCTGACCTTTGGTTGATGTCCAAGTACCTCTCCCTTGCAGGTGCTCAGTGTCTTCCAACCCCGTTGCCTGGGGTGGGAGCTAAGGGTGATGCTGGATTAGGGCTGTGACAAGCAGGCTACAGCCTTTTCGGTCCTTCCTTCTCCCTGCCCTGGCTGAAGGTGTTCCTCAGGCCCCAAAGACCTTCATGACTACCTCAGGTTTCACGTGGTAACTGGAAAATAATAAAACCTTTGAGACTTGAACTTTGAGACCGAATCGTCTCTTTGGCTGTAGCACATGTGCTCTTTCCTTCTTTGGGAGCAAAGTTCACGCATCAATAAAAACCCATCCATTTCTCTATGCCTCTTACAACATCTGCTTCTCCTAAAATAGCTTTCTGTGCCATTTTTTTTCAATTGGAGTAAAACTGGGGGGGGAGAGGGGCGGATTTACAGAAAAGCAGAGGTTTCCTAAGTGACTCTGTTTCCATAGTCAAAAAATCCCTTTACAATAAGAAATGATGGTGCTCCTTTCTCTTTTTATGCCAGCCTTTGCAGTGAAAGCAATATATTGCACATAAATCTTAAGGCTGGTTGATTCCTATAAAATTCTGCTAGCCGAATCAAATGGTTTTACTGCCCCGTGCCAAATTAATGGTTGGGTGTCAACCAGTGTCACTTCCTGCTTGAAAAATGACCGTGACATTAAGCAGATTTTATTTATGCTTTCCTGCCTGGTGATCAAAAGTAGTAAAATTGAGCAGTGAGGGTGGGGAGAAGTCAGTGCTCATTTCATAAATAGCATCACCACCACATCTCTTTAGAGTAAGCCCATGGTGATGCCCACAAGAGCAGGACTCGGGCGTGCTCCCTGGACACATGCTGACTCTGTTTTTCCCTTTATGACTGGTTGCCGTGGGAAGGGAATTTGGACTCATGGCCCTAAAATCAGCTCTGTCTCTGCTTCAGCTGGTTGCCTGATTTGATGAGAAGGGTGGTACTGTGGGACATGCCCCAAAACACAGTGCCTCCTTTGTAATAAGTAGTCTGAAATTCCTCTTGCTACCCCCTATTTAGATATGGGAAAGGCCAAAAGGCAAAGAGCAGCTAGTTTTCTGGCTGATGCCGGGATTAATTGAAGGAATAACTCCTGTAGTCTCATGCCACTGGTCTTATAAGTGTCGATGTTGACCTGAGGAGGGGCTTTGTCTTCCTCAGTGCCCTCGTGGGCACAGGAAGTTGGTGACATCTTGATGGGATGCCAATTGTAATCTGTTTGGTAGTTTAACAGGAGTAAAATTTTGATTATTAGAGGGTAATTATTTTATGGTGACACCTGAAATGTACATAGACTCTGTAGAGGTGCGTAGTCAACTACAGCCCAGCCTGGAAGCAGTTCACTGTCTTTTGTCCAAGCTTTTGAACAAAACATTAAGAAACCCCATATGATGGTTTGGGTGAAACAGAATAAGCAGACGAGGAAAATGAAATGGTTCTGTCCTTTGATTCTCAGTGCTGTAATGTCCTTGTGAGAAATCCTTCATCAATAAATGGTGACCTCTTGTGCAAAGGAACAAAGAACCAGGAAAGACTGTCCCACTGGGAAGTTAGATAGATAATTCAGAGGGCAATCATCCTCAACAGGCCCATGGGTGGCTGGAGACATTGGCCTGCATGATATTGCCTCTCTGGTTCCCCTATCCAGCCCATGCAAGCAGATGGAAACAGCAGCTGCCAAGCACACCACACCTCCCAGCCTGCAATAATAATCCCAGATCAGCTCACCTCTGGCCCACAGTAAGCGTCTGGAGAAATTTTTCTGTTGCCAGTCGCCCCACGTTCAAGCCTATTCTGTTTGGCTTGACCCATAGCTGGGGATTTGGCTTTCTGTACCCTAGTGAAATGCATTAACAAAGGCCAGGCGAGGACATTACGATCGGCAGCATGAAAGATCATTCGCTTTCTGAGTCAGCTCTCAACTTCTCTAGCACTGCCAGCACGAGGACTCGCTGCTGTTTCTCTTGCTGCCCTGGCTATAGTCACTCTCTCTGAGCCCAGATATTTCCACTGTATATTTTGGGAAGAACTGCAACGTTCCACTCGGTCTTCCAAAATCTGAATATCATTGCTTATGGCCCTCCCTAACACCTAAGAGTCAGCCCTGGACATGCTGCAGATTATTTTTATCCATCCTAAGTTGTCATGGTACACCCAGTTTTGCCCAGCCACCTGCAGCTGGGTTAGCAGTGTTGTGTCCACCCTGTGAGTTGTCCCAAGAGATGCAATGGGGATGGTCCTTACCCTTGTTGTCCTTCCTGTCTCAGGATCACTTGGGGCTGAATCAAGAAGGGCCACAGCCAATGCATAGCACAGGACATCGTCCAGAAGATGAGGTGTCATGGAGCCCCTTGTGGCTCTTCTTTGACCGCCTTCCTGGACCTCCTTACAAAGCAAACCAAGCCCTACGGAGGAATGACGTGAAGTCAGCACACACACAGGGTTTTAGCTGGGAACCAGGACTGGGACATGTTTCCTGCTCCCACGGTCAGACCCATTTAGTCTCTTCCTTATTTATAGGGAGGATGGGGTGTCCTTATGGCGCAAAATGATTTAATCCGTACTCCAAACACTCTCTACGCTCCTTTAGTCAAGCCCTAGGCTCATAACCAGAGAGATTTTGACATGTGCACCTCTTGCAATCTGTCAATCACTCAACCAAAGAATCGCTGCCGTGTTTAGAATTTCCTGTAACTATCAGGAGGTGCATTTGTTTTGATTTACTTCAGTAACCTCTTCAGCCCAGATGTTCAAAGATGTGCAAGCCTTTGAGCTGAAGAATAGCCAATTTACAACCAGTGGCCATGAGGTGCTAATATCCCTTTGCCAAAGGACTGGCAGCGTGGACCATGCTTACATGGGAACTGCAGCTGCAGGATATGAACATCTGAAAGCCCTGTTACAACATAAGAAAAAGAAAACAGTTCAGGCACATGACCTCAGGGCCAACATTTTATTAAAGAATATATATATATTAACGCTGTTCCCTCTGATAAAGAACTTATTTAGGCCTTGCTTAAACTGAAACCCCTAACCTATTGCTTAGAACTACTGTATCTTCCTACACAGGGGTTTATTTTGTCACCAGGCCAAATACAAAGTCATGTAGTTAAAAGCCTTTGGCACCTGCCTGCACACTTGCATCTGGGAAGAAAATATTTTTGTCCCTTCTTTCTCTTTCTCTGTATGCGGTTAGTTTATAGAGCCAAAGCTACCCCTAGGGCTCACTCCTCATACTTGCTCTCAGAGCAATCTATTTCCAAGCCACCAGGCGTTGGGATGGTTGGAGAGAGCAGAGCCTGATCAGCCGTTTCTGATGACAGTCTGCAAAAATCAAAGTGCGACAAAGCATTCAGGAGGACGCTTAATTATAACACAAGGTGTGAGGAACTTGGAACCATAATACGGAGACCGCTATAGAGAAGATTATTGTGCCTCAAATTTTCCAGTGTGGTGAGCTTATAAAATATAAGCTTTTTATTTTATAACATTTTTTATATTATAATTACATTTTAACTCGCACTTTTACATATATGAAAAGCCCTAATGTTCTATAACCTTGCTGAACTGGAAAGTCTGAGGCATGCACTTTTGGTGATGATGACAGTTTGATGCATGGATTTTTTGGGTCGATCAAATGCCCTTGTCCAAATTCCTTCATTGCATCTCCCCCATATGTAGGTTTTTACACGCAGTCCCATCAAGGTCTTATTGATAGACTCTATAAAATAAATAAAAGATAACCTCTATAAAATACAGTTTAACTGATTCATGGAGGTTGTGTTGGTCTTCCTGAGTTGATTCACCCAAGCTTTGTAACAGTAATACTAAATGATTCTTAACAACATCAATATGGTATTTCTGATCACTTCCCCCTGGGACTCATGCGTGTTACAAAGGAAGCTGGTGTCACTCTGTTTTAAAGATAAAACACACCCCGATTACCAGTGGGGATGTTAATTAGACTTTGGA
Source organism: Burhinus oedicnemus (assembly GCA_008921705.1). Classification (NCBI taxonomy): domain Eukaryota; kingdom Metazoa; phylum Chordata; class Aves; order Charadriiformes; family Burhinidae; genus Burhinus; species Burhinus oedicnemus. The sequence goes on along the minus strand of VFFE01009212.1, from coordinate 4,199,047 downwards.
CATCCATGTTTAATCTTCTTGCTTTTATCGTTTTCCTACATGTGAAATGTTTAAAAGCATATGGAAGCAAATTAGACAAACATCTGCTCCAAGCTGGACTCATCCATCCAGCCCGTAATTCAGCATGTGGGAGGATTTCAGTGGTGAACGAGGCTGCAAAAAGGGCAGAGAAAAATAGCATCAGCTTCCCAGGGTGTAAGGCCAGGCTGCCAGCTGGTGTAAATCAGGGTGTCTCCTCTCCTGTGCTGCCCGCTCAAGGCGTGGTTCATCTTCATCAAGCATTACTGGTTTGGTTTGACATGTCCCAAGACAATTTTCCAGATTGTTTCTCTCATCCAAGTAGGTTTCACTGTGGGGTTTGTCCTGGAGGAGTGAGACAATTAATGAAGAAAGCTTCTTGTCCATCTGAATTGGGCTTCACAGACCCAATGTCAATGATGCACCAGGTGCAGGTGGGCACACAGAAACCATCAAAATAGGATGCTGAACTGCAACATGTTCAGAGTGCAACTGCAGCTCGTGATAATGGAGGAGCTAATGTTCCTTTATTGTCCTCGGTGGAAACCCCATTCCCAAGTGTTTTATATGCAACCCTTTTCTATAGTTGGCTTTAAAGTTAACACTGAGCATGGGTCTTCCCAGGGATGTTCCACTCTTGGTGGTACAGTGATGCTGTGCCAGGTGCCTTGAGTAACTGATGAGCAGGAGCAATGCTGTGGTGACATTTAACTAAATGTATTTAACCAAAAAATGGAATGACCTCTCTTGTATAGGAAGCTCACAATGGTCCCTTCCGGATTTAAAACCGGAGAGGTACCTGCATTTGGTGAGTACTTGTAGGAATGGAAAAGCAGCCCCCTCCTACCTGGACCGGACTTCTGAAGCTCACTGGCCTTGCAGCTGGAGAATCAGGCCAGGTGAGATTTATCCCTTGCTCTTGCCAATGTGTAACCTGGCAGGGCTGAGCCGCTGGGATACAAATTCCTTCTCCTGTGAAAGCAGGGAGCCAGGCAGAGAGCTGCAGCTTTCCCAGCAGCACTCAACAGCATGCCGTACCCCAGGGCGACTCGCGTTCCCTGCTGTGAAAAGCTGTAAATTACACACCAATAACTGCATGGAAATGGCTGGGCAAATATTTTGAAAGATGGAGAAACTCTGTAGAAACCACTGCTTTGTGAGTCACTTATGGACGGAAAAAGGTGAACTGAAAAGATCTTCCTGGCAAATGATTTGCTAAACATTATTCGTCTTAACGGTACCGCTCCCTCTCTTCCTTCCCCCAATTCTTATCTGCTTGCTTTTTTACACTTGCTATTCAACGTCTGATGAAACCATAGTTTCCAAATTGATTTTTTTTTTTCCTCCTCCCAAATTTCTAATGTCAATAAATACTTCAAAGGTAGAGAGAACTCACATGCCAGCTTCTAGCCTAGAGCTTACTTTTACAGCTCTGTAATAAACCCCTTTAAAAAAATGTTTATAATGGCCATGACCGTGGTACTTAACTATTGCAGTGCTTTCTGTCACCCTCATAATGTTAAGTGCCAATAAATCACCTCAACTATCGTGGTGCCCTGTATTTATTTACAAAGCTGTTAGAGGAGTATTTTTCGTTTTTATTGACCAAGTGGAACAAAAGCTGGGGCTCCGTTGTCTTGTGAATCTTTTGGGGGTTTTAGGGTTTTTTTTTGGTTTTTGCACAGGAGAGTAGATTAAATGCCACCTAAACGTCAAGCTGGCCCCTTGTACCCGAGGTATGTAATGCTGCTATTTTTGGAGGGATTTCACAGGGGATCGAAGCCAGTTCAGAGGCGAGGTGGAGCAGCGGTTGCTCGGTGGTCGCAAGCCGCGTGCATCGCCTTAACCTGCGCTCAGGGCTGAGCCCGCAGCCGAAAATGGGTTTTGTGGGGAGGCACCAGCCCACGCTGAAATGTGAGGCATGAAGCAAAAGGCCGCCTTCTGCTCGTAGGCACTGCTCGGAAGCCTCCCGGACCCTGCTCATAGCAGAAGGAGGGTTTTGGACTAATTTCCTGGCCCATGTCAGGCTGGGCAGGGCACAGTGCTCACTTATTTCTAGTGCCACCCAGCTCAGGTCCTGCTTGATGCTAACTCAGGGTGTTGTACCGGGGCTTATAGATTCAACCATCCCCCTTTTGCAAAGAGGTTGTTTGCTCTTTCCTCTGTTGAGTATTCACAAAATTTCACCCACGGAGAAGCAGAAGTACTAAGACCATAAAATCAAACATATCCTTTATCCTTATTTCCTGCACGCTGTCATCTCTGCATTAGATGTTTCTGAAGACAACTCCCTACTAGGGACAGGGATGAAGTCCAAAACCTAGTGAAGAGCAGAATTAGAGCTTGCGGTATGAGCACGGACACAGTCTTGGTTTGAAAGTAATACATGAAAAAGAAACTGTTTTCTCAAAAAAAGTAAACATAGTAAGTTTTCCAACTGTGTCAATAACCCCAAGACAAAAATGGATTTTGAGGCAGCAATGGATCATATAGAAAAACAAGGTTTAGCTGTTGGTAATTAAAAGTCAATATCAGAAGTAAAAGGCCAAATGGCCTTGAAAGCCACCTGCGTCCTCTCAGAGTGTGTTTTGAAGATCCTTACCACATACTGCATTAGGAGCTGCTGCCTCTGAGTGTATCACCTGGTTGGAATTTTTCATGGAGCTTGAATTTATTAGAAAACAGCCCCAGTCAAGCAGAACTGTGCAAATTAAATTGGATTTACATGACAAGGTGGAGCCCAAGCACAGCAGCTAGGAAATGCCTGAGAAGCAAAAGACAAACCAGAGGGGATCAGGGAGGAAGGCTGCTCTGCGTAAACAGTGGTTTTTTTAAATAAAAAACCCCCAAAAAACCGAAAAACAAAAAACTTTGACTAACAGAGCAATAAAATTAAAATTCCCACTTCAGCTGCCCTGCGGGTTTCAAAATGAGACACTGAGGGAGAGTTAGGTATTAGAGGAAATAAACAGATTTCAGCATATAATAAGCAGGAGGCTGGAATATTATTGTAGGATAAAGTGTTCTGGGACAGAGTGAGCTGACCCAGAACATATTCCTGTTGCAAAGAAGGGTGAAGACCTGATCTTCAATGCTGGCGAATCCTGGAGGGCTCAATCTATTGGCTTCAATAAGCTCTGGGTGAAGCCTGACTTCCTAGTAGACGTTGGGAGCTTCGTATTTTCTTCCCTTTAAGAAATATGTCTGTCATCTTGCACTGCTGCCTGTTCTCTTATCAAAATATGGTTTCTTCATCAGTAATATGTAGGTTTCATCTGAATCTGTAAATACTGAATTGCTTCCATATGCCAGATATTTCACTGGAGAGACCCTCCAGTTTGGGAATGTCATTACTGCCCAACATGATCTTCTGTGAGTCATAATGTAAACTCAAAGTTATTGCAATTTATTAGCAATCACAATTTGCCAGGAAAATAGAATCAAGAGTGTATCAGAGAAAGTAACTCAATTGCAACATGAACATGCCTTCTATTGCCGTCTGAGCCCATTAATACCGACTTTCCAAATCCAAAGAATGATTTCCTCTTGTGCCTGTATAATAACGTGGTGCAGTATGTTTTCTTCCGAAGGAAGCAACAGGATTTTATTGACTATATGGAAGGGAATTGGTTTTCTGGTTTGTTACTTCAAGCCTGATCCTTACTGTCAACATTTGTGATGAGTGAACCTCAAGAAATAACGCAGCTAAAGGCTTAATCTGGTGCCGCTGTGATTTGCAGAGCTAAGTTGGAGAGACGTGGTTGTGGCCACGCTGCTGGGGACCAGCCAGGCAGAAGGTGTGTGCAGGCACCCTGGGTCCAGGTTGCCTTGTCAGAAGTGCGTAGTGCTCCTCTTAAAGATCAAGAGGTCCGCTTACAGAGATAGCGAGCTGTCTTTGCCATCAGCAGAGATGGGGAGAGGGCACAAAGGAAACGCGGTGAAAAGAAAGTTATGAAAGAAGTGCTAAATGTGCCATTTCCTGCTGGAGCCACTCAGCTTATGAGAAATCCTCCCTTTTGCATCCTACTGTTTCGAGTGTGGATTTGGACGGGTGAGAAATGGCACTTTATTAGTAACACTTTGATTCCCCTGATCCCGGTGGGCTCATGGCTGGGATTTCCTCCAGCTAAATGCTGATGTGAGCAGCCTCCAAGCCTGTTTGTACAGAAATATCAATGTTTAGCAGATCCAACAACTAGCTGTGTAGGGACAGCTTGTTACCTCAGAGCCCTGACCCTGTTGTGTCTCCTCTCAGACTGCACTACCGTATCCCTTCAGGCGGAGCTAGCCTCCAAAGCTGCTGAGGTCCTGTGGTGGTTTAACCCCAGCCAGCGACTAGGACCATGCAGCCACTTGGTCACTGTCCCCAGCTGGGATAGGGCAGGGAATCGAAAGAGTAAAAGTGAGAAAACTCATGAGTTGAGATAGAGACAGTTTAATAGGTAGGGCAAAAGCCACGCACTCAAGCACGGCAAAACAAGGAATTCATTCACTGCTTCCCATTGGCTAGCAGATGTTCAGCCGTCTCCAGGAAAACAGGGATCCATCATGCATAATGGTTACTTGGGAAGACAAGCGCCATAACTCCAAACGTCCTCCCCTTTCTTCTTCTTCCCCCACCTCATATATTGAGCTTACTTGTTGGCAGGGTGGTGCGAGGACCAGAAAAGACCTTGGCTTCTTAGCAACAACCAAACCCATTTGTGTGCTACCAACACTATTCTCATCCCAAATCCAAAGCAGAGCTGCTAGTAAGAAAGTCAACTCTATCCCAGCTGAAACTGTGACAGGTCCTTTCAGCATTGGCTGGAGATGTCCCCAGGATTGTCCCCATGTAATGGACAGTGGTGGCTTTGCCTTGCTCTGGTGCACAGTCATGCTGGGCATCCTCATGAGCCTCAGACATTAATCCATCCCAGCTGGTACCACGGGAAACTTTAAAAGCTCCAGTATGTGGCATCATGTCAGATGTCTGAAACTGGTTGCACAGCTGGACTGAGAGCTGGCAGCAGAGCTGTTAGGTTGGTTTCACCTAAAACCCACCTATCCATCCTGGTGGAAAGAACAACCTCTTCATTGCCTGAAAGCCTGGGTGGTCCTCTGGACTGGTGATAATGGATGCAAACTGGGTGCAGAATAGCGCATCCCCCTGTCCTTATCAAACCAAATGGAAAAAGAGCACAGCTTCAGCCTGTAAAGCCCACTCTGAGATGTCAGTGGCTCAATTATTCTGGTAGGAGAATAAAGGTCTAAAAATACCTCAAGCCCTTGAGAATTTGCCTGGTAAACGTTGTGCCTGTGCTTTCTTTAGCATTGCAGGTGCTATACGTAAACCGGGCTCTGCCTATGACCAGCACCACACCGCGTTGACATCTCTGTGGTAGCAATGCATGCAATAACGGGCCAGCTTGGACACACGAGGAGCAGGTCGAAGGCTCAGCCTGGTGCAGACTGTGTCCTTACAGCTCCGACGTCGTGGTGGAGCGGCAGGACGCTTCTGTAGGACTTACGTGTCGTGCACAGGGGGTGTGAGAGCAGTCAAGCTTTGCTTCAGTGTTGGACTAAAGTTGGGCTTCAGCAGATCTTTTCCTTCCTTCCTTTCTTTGTTTCCTTCCTGGGAAAAATGGGTGAAACCCTCCTTGAGTTCCACTCTCCTTGAATTTAACAGCAGGTTTTTTTCCATTCATTTCAGTGAGGTTGTAGGTATTTGTGTGCGTTTCCACCGGCTAGTACCCAAGTGTAACAGCTGAGCTGGTCTGAAAAAGGAGGTTTCTTACAGAGGAAAGAAGAACAGAACTCGGCTGGAAAAGCTTTTGTTTGGCAGTGGCTGGAAAAGGTTGTTCTGGGACTGATTTAAAGAGCACTGGGTAATCTTATGCACGTTCCCTCAGGGCAGCCATAAGTTGAGTGATGAAAATGTCTGCATGTTTTACACGGCTCTGCTCTGGGACTGGGGGAGAGGTGGGAGAGCCCCATGCCGACGGTGTCATTGCTGAGGGGACAGGATGCTCTCCCGTGGGAGCAAGCACAAGTCAGGACGAAGCATCGGTTGTTGTGGAGCTGGGCACGTGCAGGGCTTTGGCTGCAGCTGCAAAGTGCAGCACTAACACCCTCCCAGTGTCCCAGAGAGCTTCCCGATGGGACGTGCGGTCCTCCTGCGTGAGTCTAGCTGCCCCAAGCTGGACTCGCATGGTGCTTAGCAGAGATCTGCTTGATGTTGCGGAGCTGAGGAGGAAAAGCAATGGCTCTTCTTGCTTGTCAGCAGAGAGAGCTGCTGTGGGGTGTCCCCTCCGTGCCCCCCGCCGTGTTGGTTCGGGGAGCTGCTCTGACAGATGCAACGCTTCACCCGGAGACGTCCGTGGTCTCGATAAGGCTCTGAAGCCTGTGGTGCTTACGCAGGGCTTGCTGCCAGTGCCAGGGAGAATGACTTCCACTCTGCACGTGCTTCTCGTTTACATAATTTGCATACTAATTTACAGCACATCGACAGAGAAGGAATGCGGGCTTGGAAGGGATGGAGGCTGCTCATTTGTGATGTTGTGTTTGATGTGGCTGCCTATTCGTGCTGGAGCTTTGCGTGTGTGTGTGACATAAGTGGCCTTAAAAATGCAAGGGGACTGGGTGGGAGGAAAAGAAGAATGGAAACTGCAAGTCTTTTACTAAGCTAGATACCATAATAATCCTGGCAATTAACTATGGGAAAGCTCCGGAGCTGGATTTTTTTCTGCCATGCGTTTGTTTTCGGTATAACAGAGAGAGGAGAGACCTTCCCCCTTGCCGCACAGCAGCCATACCCAAGGGGACTTGGTTATAACTAGTTCCAGAGCAGGGTGTCCCTTTCTGGGCTATCTGTGTGCTTTGCCCGTAAAACTTGCGCCCCCCTCCAAGACTAACATTAGAAGTCAGAAAGTGAACTCCAAAGGCTTCTCTGATGAATGGGGCTCTTTGTTCTGAAACGCTGTCACCCAGGAGCGAGCCCTATGGGGACATTTGTAGCCAGATGTCAAGCTACTAATGAAGGAAGGTTTCTTTGATTAGTCAGGTGACAAAGCACTGCAACACAGCAGTCCACACTCAAGGAAGATCAAGCTAAGGGTGGCCGGACAAGCAAGCCTATGGGTCTCTGCATGAGAATTTGGGTATTGCTGTGTTGTATGTGCTGCCTAGAGAGCTGCCATGGCTGAAGGAAGCCAGTTTGCCAAAGCCCAGTATGTCCTGGGGTCTGGCCATTGCTGAAGCAGTCCCTGGTTTTCTGGAGCTGGCTGTGGTTTGTACTGGCTTGTTGAGGTCCCTCAAGAGCCATTGTGTCACTGAGGGCTGTTGGATTGCAGCGCCGTATAGCTCTACTCTCTTTGCTCTCGTGGTCATGATCTACAAAGTCTCTGCTGCTTTCATCTCCGAGTCACCTGGATGTTTTGCTCATGTCCAAAGTTGCCCAGATCAAGGAAGGTGCATCCCATGGTGCTAGTAGGATGCTGGCAAGAAGAAGGACCACTGACTCTGCAGAACCTCCTGGAAGGAGGAAAGTGTTGGGGTGGAGATAAAGAGCCACCTCAGGGAGGCAAGGTGAAGCTGAGGGCTTTGGTCAGGCTTCTCTGTGTGGTACAACCGATCCAGTTATCCTTTGCAAGTAAGTCAGGTTGGGACCTCAGCTCGCTCTTCTGCTCCGTCTGGCTCTAAATAGCTAAATTGGAGAGACTGGAAGCTGAGGCAAAGATGTACAAGGCTGATTTCTCAGTGGAGAAAAAGCTTTGCTGTGCTTAAGATGAAGCAGGAATGCTCTGTCGGTGCTGGGGTATGAGACTACCTTCTAGTCCCAAACAGAGTTTACCCTCTGTAAGAATTTCCTTACGTTTTGTTAATTCTCTGTCACGCAGAAAGGCAGGTTTATGGCGTGCATTAACTCTGTAGTGCATACAGTGCTAATGAATTTGAGCAGTTAATCAATTTAGTGTGAGTTCTTCTCACTTCAAAAAAATAAATATATCAAACCATCCAATTTATGCTTACTCTTTGCAGAATGTTTTCTGTTCTGTCAGTCTAAACACTGAGAAGTATTTTAAACAGATGTAGGCCATCAGTTTCTATAAACATCGTAATTGTTTGGCACCACCGATGCTTACATTTAAAGACGCAATTTGCAAGGATCCGCGCAGACACCAGGCGCACACTTTCTGCTGCGTGCAGAAACACAATTTATGTCCCGTTAGAGGCCCGTAACCTTCCTCCCGTAAAACTCGCTTTAGCTTCACGGCTGGCACCAAACAACGGCTATTATCCTTGCAGCTTTATATAGTTTCATGCTGCATGCTCAGCCATTTTAGCATACTTGCTCGGTGGGGTTTGACAGGAGGATGTGGTTTGGATTCCACCCCAAAAGCTCTTTGTTCTCATTACCCTGCTGCAAACTAGATGCAACGTTACCGGCACCTCGAGTTGCCCAGGGTTTGGCAGCAGAAAATAATACAAGTGGACTCTTGATGCTCAGTTCAGTCATTTACCCATGACTTTTTGTGAACAAATACTCCTTGATCGATGGGCGATCATGAGGCTGATGTTCGTGGTGCCATCCCCAGAAAGCAGAGGAGGTGTGGTCCTTGCAACTCGCCCTCTCGTAAACGTGATGAATTGAGCTGAAGAGAGGCGGGGTAAAAGGAAAGGATGGATAATATTCATGCTAATAAATCTAGTGCGGCAATTAACATTGCCTTTAAAAATGTGTATTATCAGCACAAATGGAAATGCAGACAAGAGCAGCAGCCAAGTGCTTCTCTGTGTTTATAATCAAACAGGATGGACTCATCATTAGCTGGGGACTGCTGGCCAAGCCCACGGCTCTCCTGGACTGAACAGCTTTCCCTAAGTCATCTTTCATCCTGAGCTCATCTACAGCTTAGTTGTTCTTATTCCATATTAGCCTGCAACACGGTGGTGAGGTGATTGCCATCTTCTCTGGTCCTTGTTGTCATTCCTTTTGTTGTTAATGATTCCTTCCATTAGCCCTAACGAGGTAGGTCAAAATTGGACACCTTTGCACTGCCGATTAGTGGCAGCATGTGGCCTGAAGGCGTAAAGCAATTCAGGGCTTTGTCCTACATCGTTCCCCCGTGTGCTTTCTCCTCCTGTTATGAAATACTAAGTGGCAACAATAAAATGAGCCTTTGCTGATAGCATATGCTCAACTCACAGGCTCATTTCTTAATATACTTGGGCTCCGGCCTCTAGCTGAGAAACCAGATTGCTAAAGCATCAGAAGTGTGGATAAATGTCCCGTCAGGGCATTGCGTAATTCTTGCCTCAGTGTGACATACAGAGAAAGCTGTGAATATCAGCACAGACCGAAGGAAGCAACTGCTTCTCTCCTCTCTGACCCTCTGGAATGAGAGTTTCTGAGCTTTCATGTTACTTTTACTCTCCAGTATCAATTTTTGGTCAGCTTGGTGTTGAAAAATGTGTCCAGATCTTGAACCGCAGATGAGTCATTCCCCACTGGGATGGAGATACAAAGGGTAGAGTACCAGACGAGTATTCATCTCATCTACCTCCAGCTGTCTACTTAAGGTATCTAACTTAGCTACCTGGCTTAGACTGCTCAACAGCTCCTCTATACGTGGGAGAGAGAAAGGTTACTCCATAAGGCTCTTCCCTACGCATCAGGTTAATTCCTGCTCTGAGTTGCTCACCAGAAGAAAGATCTCTCTACAAGGATTATGAAGAGGTGAAAGGAAGATTGGCCACCTAATTTAGTTTCTTATACAACACTACTAAAGTTGTTTGGGGCAAGTGTTCTTTTTCCTTTGGCCCCGGTGACAAAGGTTCTCAGTGCCAAAGGTTTCTAGGGCATCTGGTGGGCACCTCCATAGTGCAAGGAACCAGGTCCCTGAAACAATAAAAGGGGCCCCTTTTCCCAGAGAGCACTGAACTTCACCCAGAAGAGAGCTTCCAAGCATCTACGAGGAAACCTAAAGCTGGAGCAAAAGATTGGAGTTAATGGAAGTGGTTCGTGGTTGTGGTTGCTCAGTGGTCAAAATGGTTTGCTCTTCCATCTGTGCACAAGGGTCTTATTCTAGGAATTCCTGCTCGTGTCACTAGGAATTCAGCCCAAAATAGACTCCCTGGGTCAGAGAGGAGTCAGAAATGCATCAAACTTGGCCTTGGACAGAGTTTTGCACTCTCTGACCAGGGCAGAATGTGATGTCAAGCTTTTCCCAAGAGTCATACTCCTAAACGGGAAGGAGCCAAAAATGATCACATGTTGACTGCCTGTTCAAAGACAACGGGCTTTTACTGCCAAACTGACTGGGGAGGTCTGCTCTTGGAAAACTGACTGCTGCCCGCATGCTGATCTTCCCCTGGAGAACAGGCATTTCTCAATCACAGCTGGGCCAATAGTTCTGTCCAAACTCAGGGTTAAAGGAGTCATCTACTCTAGCCTTATCTCCGTCTGCAGTCACGGTCAGGAGCTCAGGAGGTGGTGCGCTGCCACTCAGCTGTCCCTTCCCCTTCGACCAAGACTGGTGTCAGGAAACCTTTCAGAAGGTGTGGGAGTTTCCTTGTGGTGGCTTCTGGCAGGATGTCTACAGAGAAAAAAATCTGCCTTGTGTACATCGGCTTTCACTGTGACCCAAGCATGCTTCTGGTTTTGTGTTTTAGGGTAACATAACAGACATGAACATGGGAAAAATATTATGTGTCTCCTGTTCTTTTACTGCACTGATGAATTTTAAAATATATTGGATTTCCTCTCTCTGAATGAAGAATACCTAGAATTTCTTTACTCCAGAAGTTAAACTGTATTCTTGGTCAAACAAGTCCTCTGAAGATAATGCTGTAGGGTTTTAGGCATCTACACACTTGCCATCAATTGACATTTTCTTAATCACATTAGGGTCCTTGCCTAGGTTTCTTGAGTGATGTTCACATTTCTAAAGATATGCAGGTTTTGTCCTTTAGGTAATGTGCAAAGGTAAATTCTGGAAGCTGTAATTGTTTAGTTCAGACAAGCACATCAACAGGTAGTGACCCATCCAGAGTAGACCTGAATTTCTTGGATTAGGCAGATTTGGCTACAGAACTCTTCAGTGGTCAAGCAGAAATCAGCGAGCAGGTCTTCTACTGGTGTGTGAAAACCATCTGACTCAGTATCTCAACAGTTATGTAAACATTTTAAAATAAAGAAAACAATGTAATTCATCCCTTCTGCCCTCTTTTGAAGGTAGGATTCATGGTTTTATGAACGTGTGCCCCGATTCTTTCTTCTGAATTGGTTTGTCCATTTCTCCTAGCGAGAATGTCCCATCAGCCAGAGCAGCAATGATCCCTGGTCCTGGCATCATCAGAGCTTGAAACAGTCCACATCAAGATCTGAATCCCAAGACTGGACTCTGCCAAACTTTAGGCTGGAGTCCAAACGTCAGTAGCAGTTATTTAGGAAAGGCTTATTTCAAGATATGGTTTAGCAATGCCTGCAGTGTTTCCATCCTGGTAGACAAGGACCAGAGCACGCTCCCAGCTGTTGCTCCTCAGCACAGTCCCAGCTCCTTGCGAGCCAACTGCTGACCCTTCTCAGCCTGCCCGGTTGGCAGCGGCGAGGGCTGGGTTTGAAGCTCGAATCATCTGCAAATCCTACTTCCCAACCTTGTCCAGCAAAATGACACCTTTTCCCTGCTGCCAAAAATTTCTCCAATGGCCAGGCAGAAATCAAGCTCTGGCAACAATCCCCTCTGGGCCCTAATATTTCCACCTGAAAAAAAAAAAAAAAAGAAAAAGAAAACAAAGCAGCAATAGCAGCTATTTCTGCGGCTTTCAGGGTTGTGAAGTCACTTGCCTGGTGGCTGCAAGGCACACACCTTGGGAAGAATGGCCTCTTTTCAGCCGCTGGCATTTTGTTGCAAGCGGATGGGGTGGTGGCAAAGCCCTTCTGTTCAGTGCAGGCTCTCGATCCATGACGCTTTCACCATTCCCAGTAACCCAAGATCCAACAAGGGCTCCTTTGACATCATTTGGGACGGAGCTGGAGCGGGGCTAGGCAAAGTCTTCCCCTTCGAATGAGAGGAGGAAAGGTGTTTATGCGAACGCCTGGGTGCTAGCAGGCATCTCAAGCCTGCGGGGAAGTCGCTGAGCAGTCAAGTTAATTATTTTTAATGAACTGGGCCGAAGCTGATTGTGTTATTTTGTAACATATTAGTTTGGAAAGCAGCGAAAGTATTTGGCATCCCTCCCTGGTCATCACAGGGACCCCTTTGTGCTTTCCTTTTCCCGACTTTTCTCTCGTGTGTATAGCTGGCTCCCACATCTCCACTTGCTGACGCTGATTGATTGCATTAATATCACTGTAAATATTACATAATCTCTGCTTACAATGCTAGAAGGAACTGATGAGTTTTACTTTGCCAAGAGTTTTCAGGCTGGAAAATAATAATAGTAAAAATAACTGAGAAAAAATAAAATCTTTCTCCTTTATTTCCTCCCTTTTTTTTTTTTTTTTTTTTTTT
>VFFE01009212.1:4064866-4186446 GCA_008921705.1 Burhinus oedicnemus | reverse complement strand
AAAAAAAAAAAAAAAAAAAAAAAAAGAGACACCCTTCCCCCGCCTTAGTTTCCCAGTAATATTTGCGTTCTTATTGTGTACCCAAACTGGCTGTGCGATTACCAAGCATAGAAAACTGTTTGTGCCACCTCTTATCTTTTTATTAAAAAAACCTCACAGCTTTGACTTCCTGAGCTGGCGGCACGCCGCAGGGAAAGGTCATTCTGGAGAACAGGGACTGAGACCGAGCACTGTTTGGATGCTAACGGACCACGAGCAGTTTGGGATCAGAGTTTTTGGATAGGATTTTGCACAGTACCCGATACAACAGAGCCTAGACCTCAAAATGCTCCCAAAACACAGCGGATGAAGATTGCCTCTATGGGTTAATCCTTGCTGTCCCTGCGCTGGAGGAAATACTGCGGAGCTCCTCCTGTGTCCACCCCCTCGGGAGCCGGAGGAGAATTTAGGTCAAAGTACAGAGGGCTGTATTACCGGTATTAGCACTTATTAACCAGTTTGATTCTATTAAGGGAAACCTGCAGTGAATAATGAGAATTGAGTTGGCCCTTTCCACAAGTGCTTTAACAGCTGGTGGCCTGAGAGCTGTTTTGATGAAATAAATCACCCTGATGGAAAAATCTCAAAAGCCGCAGACTTTGTGGAAAGTTGACCAGCTCTTTACTGGCAATATTTAGGGATGCTGTAAACAATGAGACAGTTGTTTTCCTATTACTTTCAGTACCGTGCCTGGAAAAACATGATATTCCTGAAGCTGGCCTGCCCTGAAAGGTTTGGGATGCGGGACACCGCTAAACCTGACTGCAGGGCTCCTGGAGGGGCTTCTGCGCTTGTAAAGATTTTAATGCAATAATTAGCAGGATTAATTAGCAGGATTGCCTTGACCTCAGTTGGAGATGGCAGGACAGGCAGAGGTGGAGGGGTTTTCCCCTGGAGCCTGACTTCTTCCTGCGAGCATCCTCCACGGTCCTGCACCTGCCGTGAATTCCTGGGGGGAAAAAAAAAAAAAGAAAAAAAAGACTTATTGCAATGCACAGCCGCTGCCGTAAAACCTGTGAAAAGTAAATACAGAGGCAGGGCTGAACGAGCCTGCGCGATCCCGGCGGAGTAGCTCTAAGGCATCAGTTCTCCTTCTGCGGGTGGCAGGATCTCCTCTTGGAGCCATCCAGCCTCTGGATGGCATCGCAGCGAGGCAAATCCAGCGTTTCCATCTGCTAACTCTACTGCGGCATATATCTTGGAGGAGGTGCGCTGGGAAAAGCATCTCCTGGGGGGCAGACAGAGCCTCTGCCGGCAAAGGCTGGGGGAGAAGAGCCGAGTGGAGGCACCATGGCACGCAGGGCAGGAGCCGGCCAGCCCGGCGGCAGCGCTGGAGCTCGCTCAGCCTCTGTGCTCAGCCAAGGCTCGAGCGCCCTGGACCATGGAGATGGGCGAAGGCATTTAAACGACTTTTTCTCAGCAAGCCGAGCTGGCTGAGAGGGTTTGGTTGGGTTCGTTGCTAGTGTTTCGGAGCTCCTGGAGCAAAGGGCTATGGGGACTTTGCTGCGTTTTACACCAGAAAGTGAGAGCTGAGGTGACTGGCTCAAGTGCAGATAACAGTAGATAATTTAGCAGATAGCAGGAGTTTCTTTTCACCTCTTCACCTTGTCCTCCTCCTTTTCACCTCTAACTGAAACTGCTTCCTCAGCAGCCTGTCTCTGGGGAAACAAAACATACGGAGAAGAAATGAGGAGATAAGTGCAAATCAAAGGTCGTCTTGGCGAGAAGAGACCTGACTTTCAATTTCTGTTCTTGGGATCGGTCTTCAGTTCAGCCTGCAGGACTAGGTGTCCTTTCAAAGGCTGGGATTAAGGATAGGCAAAAAAAGTTAATCTGGTCTAAGCTTCTCAGCTCAGAAGTCCCCGTGCAGCAGGTTATTGAGCAGCAATAAAAGGGGGTTAAGGGCATACAAGAAAGGAGACCCTCCTCGTCTGGTTGTCGGTGGTAGCAATTTCGGAGCTAGGTTTGACCCTTCCACAAATGCCTGCAGAGGAGCTTAACGCTGGTGTTAAGCAGCGAGGAAGTAAAATAGAAGTGATCTGCCAAATTCTGTCTAATGAGATCTTTCTCTTTAATTGGGTGTTTGTGGAAGTGGAAACGGTAGTTTAACTACTGTGGAAGACATCAAACCGAGGAGAAGGTGCATGGGTGGCCGGCTGGGCTCCTCTTTTCTGGGCTGGCTCCCACGAAGCCAGCCGGGATACCCTCAATGGAACGCCCTCCGCTGTGCCTCCCTGCTGACGTTTCCATCACTGCTCTTCGTAAAGCTCAGATGAGAGAGGGTGTCACCAGTTGCCCCGCTCGACTACTTGCTTGCTCTCCTAAAATTAAAGCTTAATTGCCTCCTGAGATGATATTACCGGCACCTTTTCATAATCAGCAGAACACTGAATTTTGCGTACATTTCCTTTCCCTACCCTATTGTCTTGGACCTCCCTCTCACTTGCATTGATTTCTCATTTACACCTTTTAATGACACAAAGTACGAATCTATCATGTTTATACCACATCAAATACAGTTTTTTGTCACGTTCCCTTTGTCATGGGCAAACCAGAGAAGACTTTACTGAGATCCATTCCACCTTACGGAGCATGACCAGGAAAATAAGTTATTACAGTCGGAGAGTCCTGTTTACAGGGGAAAAAAAATAGATCAAGCCCAGCATGTAGTGCGGTAACTGCGGGCTGTGGGAGAAAAGATGTAATTGTTGTCTGTGCTAAACACGAATCTAAACAGGATCATAAGTAATTAGCTATTTAATAGGTGACTAAAGTAAATACTGCAATTAAAAAACCTATTAAAAATAATATTAAAAAAAGAAACCTCACAAGAAACGGAGCTTTGTCCCAGACTCCCAGTCAACAAAATCAACAAACCGTTAAGAAAAAAATGTCCCTGCATGCCCAAATCAGTAAAACACATAGTAATTACTTAGCACATTTTGTCTTCAAAGTCCTCTGCGCACGCTAAGTAATTAATCCTCCCAACACCTCTGTGCGGTATGTGCAGCAGGCACTGGTAAAAAGCAAGCTTGTGTTGCAGCCGGGCATAAATACCTTGTTGTGGGGCTTGTTCTTGATAGAGGAAATGCCACTCTAGAGTCAATAACGGGGAGCGGAGCGTGGTTATCTCTTCAATGGCACTCATTGTAAGCCATGGCTGCCTTTGTTCGAGGGAGGGGGAAACTGAGGCACATGCCAAAGGAGTTAATTGAGGCTGCGGGAAGCTGCCCTCGGTTTCCTCACCAGCCTCTGCGATGAGCAGAGTGGTTTTAGCCAAACCCCGTGAGCTTATGCAGCTCCTTTGCCTTCAAACCCGTGTCTGAACATCAGGTATAACCTGGGGTCAGGTTGGCCTGCCAGATCCAAAAGCGCTTTCCAACGCCAGCGTCAGGTCAGCTGAGCTGAAGTTAATTAATTTCAACATAATTAATTGTTCCAGGGCAGAGGGAAGAGGGAGCTCACCCTCCCTCACAGTGCCTACTGTGGCATACGTGCTCCACCAGCAGCTGGGGGAGGACCCATAAGACGTAGATGATACGGCTTCATGTGCCCATGGTGTTTTGAGCCCATTTTTGTGCTCTCTACCAAACGGAAAATAAATGGCTTTCTGCTCTGATCCTTCTGTCTGTTGCTCCATGTGATGACTTTTTGCCATAAAACCAAAAGGTGGGGAAAAGCTAAATGCAAGTAGTAGATCAGAGGGGAGTAACACGTGGGGGAATGAGAAGTAAGACTGCAACGGTGGGGCACGGAAAACTCACATTAACATCAAGCCGTGTCATAAACACGTCCAAGCCTGAGCTCCGGGAGTGCCAGCAGAAATAAAATTCCTTACAGAGAGAAATCAAAGATGATACCGTTAGATCCCATCCACCTCCCATTAAATGCAGCAAAGGGCTGTGTGGAGCTTGGCAGGTGCTGCATGGAGCAAACCTTCCCAGCCCGGAATGACTAATCCCACCCTGGCTGCCGTTAAGAGACCATTTGCAGCAGTGGCTAATTGGGCTAAGCATTTATACCGTTGTCCAAAAATAAAATTTCCCACAAAGAAGGTTGAGCTACAAATGGAAAACTACCTGCGCCGACATTAATTTTTGGTGTGGGAAGGAAGGCGCTTCCGCAAAATGAAAGGCTGTATTCAAGAAAGGACTTGTTTTCCCTTTGATCAGAGGGGCACCTGTGCAGCAAGGAGGAAAATTGAGGTTTATGGATTTGCAGCCGGCAGTGAACATCGTTTTCACCAAAACTGAGCTTTTTTGTAGTTCCATTTGCGGGTGTGCCGGTGTGTACGTGGAAGATGAACACTGCTTTACATCTGGTACAGGTCAGCAGGGTTTGAACAATACCAAATTGTGACTCCTCTGGTTGGGAAGGTGTTGAGCTTCTTGAGCTGGTCCTCGACACTGCAGCAAGGTGCTGCCGAGTGGCTCTGGGTCACCCCTCTGCCACCCCCGGGGACAGCCTGTGGGTTGCCTCCTCCTACAGCCACAAATGCCCACAAAATAACTGCCTAAAATAGCTCTTCCTTGCCTCAGACCCTTCCATAATCCTAATTCCTCAGTGGGATTTGGGACCTTCTTGTCTACATCCATTTTCTTTTGGTTCTCAAATGACATCTTGTGTGGATCACAGAGTTTATCTCTGTCCATCTCCTCCTCCCTACAGTGCCCAAGGAAGGTCCTGTCCTCTCCTGTTCTCCAGACTCCGTTGCTTCTCAGCTCTCAGATGAGCCCCATGCCTGTCTCTACCCTCCAGCCTGCTTTTGCTCCATCTCCAGGCCAACTGGTGGTGGGAAATGCTGTTATTGAGGATGAATCCCCACAAACAGATACTCATCAGTGTTATTAGCCTGGTTGTTTCCCTGTGGATTTTCCATTTGTCTAGGAATTAAAATGGCAACGGAGAAGGCGGAGTGCAGAATCTCAAACGGGTTTGATAACACATGAAATGTTTCCCAAACCATCACATTGTGCAGGCATAAGTCATACAGTGTTTTTCATGTGCGCACCAGTCCCATCTTAAATCCAGAGTAAATTGCCAAGTTATTTCCCCATAGGACATGCTCCGTGACGTATATCAGCTGGATCATCAGCATAGTCCATCCCTGCAAAACAGCATCTAAACACATGCTGCGGTTTAAACAAGGAATTTAAGCACGTGCTTCAAGATTACGTGCTATCCCCATTTGTAAATAGGACCCATAACTCTGACCAGGACTGTGGAGTGAGGCCGGTCTCTACCCTAAGATATATTGATGTGTCTATTTGGAGGTTTCCAGGGAATGTCACCTCCCTGATCCTCTCGCTTGTGCAACTGGGATTTCAGACTTGGCTGAAAGAGGTGTATGCATGCAACTACATGGTCTTTAAGGTCTCTTCCAACCTAAACCGTTCTATGATTCTATGTTTGCACAAAGTGACTCATTGAAGGTTAATCCAACAGCACCGGGTGGAAAAACTCCTACTGACAGTGAACAAAGCCCAAACCGTTATTCCAGCAAATATTTGATTAGCACTGAATATCTGCTCATTTCTGCTGTTCCCAAATAATTCAGTGTTTGGAGGGGATTTCATTTTGTTATTTTTCAGTGTCTCTTTTTCATAAGAATGCTTGATTTGCCACACCAGTTTCTTCTGAAAGAACATCCAGGACAAAAAATGTGCAGAACCAGGCCATTTGAGATCCACCCTTTCCAGAAGGCGATGGACAGCCCATCGTTCATCCAGGAGCTGCTGGCTGCCCGCTGGCAGCCCAGACCCCAGGATTCCTTGGAGAAAAGGGCATCCAAAATGGGTCATGTCCCTGAAAGCAGAACCAGAGTATATAGAAAAGAGGTGAAGAATTGGAAGTGACACCTCCTAGTAAAGTAGAGAAATGTCAATGGTGGACGACATGGAGTTAGGGCAGGGGGGGTGTGAGCTGTAACGGTGCTGGCCGCCGTGGTGTGAGGACATCTCTGTGTCCTGCAGTCGTGCTCTGTGGTCCTTGGATGTTCCTCCGCTGGGGCTCTGCCCCCGGGTCAGGGCTGGCTGGGTCTCGGGGGCAGTCCCAGCTCATCGTATGTCCGTGGGATGGACACACAAGCACCGCCTTCCCCGACAAGCACCGCCGAAACCTCTGTGCCGGAGCGCCCTGAGCAGCTGGCTGCCGAGGGGCACAGCACGCGTCAGGATTTCTCAGCATCAGGCAGGGGTTGACCTTATTTCTAAACTCCCGTTAAATGATGAATACTGGCTTTTTTGGTATTTTAACATCTCTGCTTCTCCTGCCTTCCGTGCTCACAGAGATGTACAATACGCACTGCTACCCTGGTCTGTATATAATTCAACCTTTATTATTTTATATGCTGCAGTAACCCGTTAACCCTCTTATTCCTGTCACTGGCTTTTTAGACACTTTCGATAATATTTGGTACGTGTTCTGGCACCTCCTTGCCACAGGCATCAGCAAATAACCTTGTGTTTCTTAGCATTTTTCAGAGCAGATGTCCCAAGCGTAGGGCTTTCTCTTTTGCCTTGAAAGGAGTGGGAAGCAGCGTTCCCAGCCTCCGCACGAGATTTTTACCCTGTTTATCCCACGGGGTCTCTTGGATTAGACCCGCTGCCATCCATCATCCATTCAGAGATACAGATTTCGCTAATGGCCACAGTGTAAATATTTACAGTAAACAGTTTTAACAGCTGACTTTTAGTAGCCACTGTGCATATGGAATTGCATAAACAGGAAGGACAATTACAGGGATGGAAAAATTGGCACAGGAAGGAAGGAAAAGTAAGAAGCTAAAATGCTGAATTCCTACAGTATATAATTAACATAATAATTAATTAGCAATGACCTTTCTCTTCTGAAGACCCACAATACAGGCATGAAGTGAACATGTAGACTTATTTGGGCCTACAAAGTAATATATAGTGCTGAAATTCGCATTATGTTACTTTTTTTGACCCAAGTGATTAGCCAGGATGTGGGGTCTCATGGCATGTTTCCACTAGAAGTAGAAATTAATGACGGTCTCAAGTATTTCTTTAACACAATCCTGTTTATTTCAAAGACTGTGCAAAATCCTTGTTCCCTGAACTCATTAGGAATTAAATAGCAGGAGGCAGTTTCCTTGGGCAGCGGTCCAAGCCCCCTCTTCCAGCCAGCACTCAACCCAAAAAGCTCACTTCATCAGTCTCATTTCAAGGTCATGCTTCATGTGCTTCTTCAGTTATCCTTGACTTTTTCAGCTGCCTTCTCTCCTTGCTACTGGGATATTTCTCATGATGTTTTTCCTACTTTTTTCTCCCCTTTTCCCTTACCTCCTTCCCTTTCCCGCCTTCCCCTCCCGCCCCAAGAAAAGCCTCCATGAATTCCTTCACTCCTTTAAAAGAAATTCAAATCCTTAGCCCGTAGCACCTGGCTAACTCATGCTGTGTGCTTTAGGCAACAGACTCTACTGCTTTAGACACTAATTCTCCCCTACTCACCCCAAAATAGCTCTTTCTTCCATTTATTATCAGCAAAAGTGGCTATTAGGCACCCCCTCTCCCACCTGACAATGGCTTTGTGTCTTCAGCCGTCATCGCTTGATCTTGGCAGATGCCTGTGATTCTTATTACCCTTTTTTCCCTTCTTTTTCTTGTATTCTCAAGAATCTTCCTGAGGGAAAGACAGAATTTGTTCTGGTCTTTTAGACAGGCTTTGCCCTTGAATGGGGTTTTGTTTTTACTTTCCACTCGAGCTGGTAAATCCCTGTCACCATGTAAAACACAAAACGATGAAAAATTCCTGTGCTTGCTTTGTCTGTGTGTACACACGCACACACTTCGGACCTCAGCAAGAAGATATATTAGCTCTTATTCCCCCCCCTCTGCCAGACTAACTCTTCCTTTCTGTATGTTTATTTAACTAATCGGCGCTATGGCCACCTGCTCTTTGAAAGGCAGAAGCAGTATAAGGCAATAAGAAAATAATTCAATATTTCAGTGGGAATCTAGGTGTCGTAGTCGGGGGGTTTAGGGGCATAGCGGGCAGGATATTTACAAGGCTAATTCCAGCTATTCAAAGTATTTCAACAGGTTTTTAAAGAGGCGACCTACAAACTAGAACTGAGAGTGAGGCTTAAGCTTGGGTTTATACATCCCAAGTGCCAAGATTGCTCAGATATCCACTCTGTATTCCTTGCTTGGATCTGTTTTATCCTGCAGAAGGCAGGATGAGGAAGGTTATTTGACTTGGAGCTGGGCAGACGTCTGACAAAATAATGTGAACAAATTAAGACAGATGAAAAGTGGGGACACAGGGGGAGAGAAAAGTGAATTTCTTTTCCTCTTCTGGAAAATCCAAACAGTCCAATATCTGCTGCAGTCCAGGTGGCATTCATTTCCCTCGTTTAACTAATTGGGGAGACTGGGATTTTTATTTTATTTAATTTATTTTCTTTTTACCATTTTCTTGAAGCTTTTTTTCGTCTATATTTTGATTTTCTTTGGAACCACATGTCTTCCTGCTATATGGAAAAGAATCAGTAAGCCATCACCTCCACTTCCTAAAACACTTTTACTGCTGATTTTTTTATTTTATTTTATTAAATGGATTTTTGAAAACCTGCTGTTGCCTTAAAAAAATTGTGAAACAAAAACAGCAGTAAAAGAATTCAGAATTCTTTTAATAACTCTGTGGGAAAGACATAGCCTGTGGTGACTGGCTGGGCCGTGGGGAAGATCCTGCTGGATTCTGCCAGGTCTTCCTTGGAGGACCATCACAGGTGAATCACAGCAACAGGGGGAAATAAGCATGTCCTTCTTCAGGACCATTTTTTGCTGGGGATGCAGGGCACCCAGTTCCACAGCCCAGTTTGGGGGTTGCAAGGCAAACCAACGTCTTCTGCCTCAGGGACAACCTCAGGCCATAAGTGACTTTGGGCCACTTTATCAGCTCTCTGCACCAGCCTCGTAGTACGGGCATGTGAGGAGAGGGCAGCGGGACTAAACTTCTCTGATTTCCTTGGGAAAATGTTTGTACAAACCTAGATGCCGCAGGAAATCTGTACAAAGCAGCACCACAATGACACCAGCCTACGGGAGCTCACTATTTCTTAGTAATCTGGCTCTTGATCCTAGAAAAAGGATGGATGTCTTCAGCTCTCTTGGGTTCATATTCAGTGGGAGATCCAAGTGCACACAACCACAAACCTTAATCTTCAATTAATGCTCAGATCATTAAATAATTTTAGTCCAAGGCATGCTGCCAAGGAAAACACCATGCAGATTGTGTTATCATAAACTGATTAACAAACTGTGAAAGAGAGACTTTTCCTGACACAGAGGAGAGATGGAAATATCTAAAGAGAGCAGGAGGGGTAATGTAATTATGAAGAATTTGAAGCTACAACATAAATACAGGAATATACCCCCTGAGTCAGCAGTGCTCTTAAATATATGTAATTTTAAACTCACTAAATGCACCCCTTAAATTGCATAAATGTATTGTGTGCTTAAAATTAGGCCTATGCGTAAGTCCCTTGCTGAGCTTGAGGCCAGGTGAGGCACAGGTCTAAATGCTCTTGATGTTTTATTCTCAACAAATTAGGTCCCAAATTGTTTTTGACTTGCCTTTAACAAGCCTGACACAGTCTGGGTTATTCTTGTCATTGCTGTTGGTGTTTCCCTTCTCTGTTATTATTATTCATAATAATAATGTAATTCCCACTCACTTCTTGAGGCTTTAATAAAGTCAGAAGAGTACTAGTAGAGACTGGTAGATCTTTCGTGGTGTCACTACCCACATCCGATATTAAAATATACCCTTGGTACACAGGAATGGCCAAATCCCAAGGCTCACGCTAACATTCACGCCTCCCCAGAGACCACGGCTCAGTAACACACGGCTTCCCAGAGATCCTCAGCACATGCTTATTCACATATATATGTAATCTTTCTGGTATGCATCCGAAGAGAGACATTTAGCACACTACTCATTTGTTTTACAGCTGGTTAATGACGCTAATTGTGCGTGCACCTGTTCACTCACACGGTTTATTTAAATGAATTGACCTAACCTATGCAAAAAAATGCAAGGGCTGCATCTGTAGCTGAGGTTAGTCCACTGATGCTGGCCAAACATCCTATAGAGAGCCTCTCTCCTCGCAGGATTAACCGGTCAGCATCAAACACTTTTGCCCCGATATTCCATAAACTGAGGATTTGGGGGAAATCATTGACAGAAAAGATGCTGTTATACTTCAGAGCAGAACTGAGTGCTGTCGCAGCACTCTTTGCCTCGTTCCTTCTCAGGCAGGTGACCCTCCATCCATCCTTCATGCTCAATTGGCTCTGAAAACAATGCTCCCTACACGCTGGACTGGGACCTGCTGGCTTAAACAACCTCCTCCTCACCTTGCTTCTCACCTTGTCCCCAACACCAGCCCTTGCCATGAGTCATAGGGTGGGAATGTCACCCAAGTGCTGTCCCCAGCCTCCTCTGCAAGTGGCCGATGCAAGGGGCAGTGAGCAGAAGGCAAGCGACAGGTTTTTGGTTGGTTTTTTTAATTGAACATTGTAATTTTTTTCATGTTTTCTTGTAGGCTGAGAAATGAATGCAAAAAATGCTGTGGCTAAACCCAGCTAAAATTAGCAGAGTTAGTATTGAAGCCATGGCATATCACAGAGGAGAAAAAAAATAAAGAAAGAAAAGAAAAAAAGAGGTGAGAAGATGTGTAACAAGGAAGCAAATTCCTGCCTTGACAACTCCATGTACAAGGATGAGGCTAGAAATATCACAGCAGAGGACTGAGCAGAAATACCTTTGGAACAGAACTGAATTGGGCAACCTGTTCAACAAAGGATCCAGCAAAGATGAGGTTGCTGTCTTGGTGAAAGGAAACCTGCTATTCCCAAAAGATGTGGCTGGGCTTGAGACAGTGCTTTTCATAGCAGGGTTCCCTTAATTTCTTACTTTTCTAAAAAAAGGTGGGAGATCTTCTGCCTTTGCATAGGAGCACCTACTGGAGTCCCATCACTGCTGCTCTGTCGCTGCAAATGGCATCCCACACCTTAAGTGGCAGCTTAAAGAGAGTAACTAGAATGTACCATACCATCCGGCTGGAAAACCACTAGCCATTTAATAAATACTTCCTGCAATCTTATCAGTAATTTTGGTCGCAAAGACCGATTACCAGTAGAAAAAGACTTTTATGGTTCTGATCCAGATAAAGTCAGTGAAATGATTCCTGTTAATTGTAATGGGGCTCAGACACTATCCACGTGAAACCATATTTCGTCCTGTCTTTATAAAGTTTGCAGGAAAAGAAAAGGAAAACTGTTCAACTTGCGTAGTTACTCTTTAACAAATGGTTTTAGTGTTTTTAAAATTCTGCCTTTGGGATGTTCATGCATCACTGAACACTGTTAAAATAGAACTTGACATTGGTATTCATGGCAATGCTAAGAAAACTGCTTTTCTTTACAAGAAGAAAAAACCCTAACCCTAAAAGCAACATTAAACACATAAATAACACGAAACATTGCTGTTTCTACAATAATTTGAATGATTTATTTATTTGTTTTTAGTCCAGGGCTTCTAAGATAAAGATTCATCATATGAATTATTTTTTTAGGTAATGCATACTATAAACATTTTATTCTCCCCCCTCCCTCAAGCTCCAATCCTTTTTTTTTTCTTTTCTGCGGAAAGCAAGATTTTTCCAAACTTTTCGTGAATAAGTGATGACGACGGGAAGTTCTCTAATCTCTTGCCATTTACAAGTGAGTCCACGTGGAATTTTTGGATGGAAAGTTGCAGCAGAAGGTTCCAAGAGCTGCAGGGCTCTCTAGCGCCGAGACAGGCTGAGTGTATGGAGATGTATCCCAGGCAGCAAAGTCCAACCTTCCAGAGTACACTTATTTTTTCACTCTCATCCTCGCCCTCTAATGAGTGACGACAACCTTTTCTTGCCTGCACATTCCATACTACCTATGTAGCCAGACCCTCTGGGGTAGGTAGGGGAGGATTTGGCTGCTAAAGGACCATCAGAGGATCAAGGTGGCTCATTCTGGTCTGGCCCTGGGGACCGTGCTGAGATTTACCTTTTTTGCACGTTCAGAGGTGTTTGTTTGGAGGGAGTGTGAAATTTGCATTTTAGCAGCCCAGTCTTTAGTCCCAGGATTAATTCCTCTAGTCCCAGGATTAATCAACTCCTCTCATTCCTCCCTTAAAGAGAAGCTTTATCATCTGGACAGGGGCTTAGGGGTGAGGAATGAGGCTGTCCATGACTTCTGATGATTTAACAGGGTGGTTTATTCCATTAATACATTACGTGTTGGAGCATGGCCCTTTGGAGTCAATGGGAATCTTTCCAGTTGGTCTCCATTAACTAAATGTAAAAAGGAGTGGCAGCGTCAGAGGCAGTTAGCTATGGAGAAACACCAGTGCACAAGACCCTGCAGATCACGTCCATGGGTGATGGGTGACGATTAGCTGCTTTGGCTGTAAATCTCAGCTTCATGTCATGCAGCAGGCCCGGGTGGACTGGGAGCTCCACGCTCCTTACTGACGTTAGAGGGTGATCGTGTGTCTTCTCGTGGTGCCTTACACAGCGTTTTGTGTACCAAAAGAAGTCCAGTGCACCAGGGGTGTGAAGATAGCTTGGAAAAAAACCCTTGCATTGCATTCTTAGTACAGACATATTTGTGATACTTTTTTTTTTTGCCACTTCTAGAAGAGGCAGCCTCCTCTTTCAGGGTTAAAAACAAGCCTTGGAGGGACCAACTCTACCTCTAACAGTTAGTCTGTTGAGAGAGCAAAGGGTCAAGAGCAAACCCTTGCAAGAGTTCCCTCACCAAAACCACCAAGAAACATTACTTTTCTTCCAAGGTTGAAACATTACTCTCGCAGTAAGGCATTAGGTATCTCAGTATGGACACCAGCTGCAGTCTCGTGCTTGTGATGGTCCTCTCCATTCTAACACGTGCTTTCTGCAAGGGGATGTTGCCTCAGCTCTTGTGCTCCAGGTCTCCAGCTCTGTGGTGGTGACAGCTGTCCCTCACCGCTTCTCCTGTTTTTTTAGTTTGTAAACTTTTCAGGACTGGAGGTCCTTTATCAATATAGGAATGCGGGGGAGCATTTTTTTTATAGTCCATACGCCACTGAGGGGTACAAAAAAGGTCAGCCGTGTTCAGGTCTAAGATTTGCTGTAGTAGAAATGATAGAGACAAAAGTGGTTGATGAATATTGAATATTAAATATGGACTCACTTCTAGAACATTTTGAGCATTTTTGTTTTGGAGACAATATCCACTTGGGCTAAAATCTGAAAGGCTTGCAGTATTTTTTTTCCACAGAAAGAGTTGCTGTCTAACTATGTGGAAATACTGTCTGTTATGCCACATAGTAAAGCACTTTTTTTTTTTCCTCTTTTGCCAAAAGTGGTCAGAAGCCAGCTTTCTTCTTATTTATCCAACTTTTGTTGTCCCACAGGGAAAGGACTGGAGGTTTAGTAATATCTTGAAAAAAGGGTTGCCAATACAAATGCAATTGTTTCTTGCGAAGGCTCGTTAAGGAGACAACATTCAGTGCTTCCAAAAAGGAAAAACAAAGCTGAATGTAAAACAATTTTGAGGGGAATTTGTGGAATGTAGCAAGGAATAAGTCTATGCCTGCTGAGATGATAGATCATTAAAATTCAATGAGACTTATTTCTCTGAAAGTCAGATATTCAGTGTAACATAACTCACCATGTCCCGGGGGAGCAGCTGTAGGTGGGGAACGGACTCTTGGGTGATGTCTTTATGGCGCAGGCTCAACGGGAATCAAGGCTTTTCCAAACGGAGAGCTGTTTGCACGCTTAAGACATCATCCAGAGTTGCCCAGCTGGGCTGGTGGGATGCTGTAGGTACAGCCAAGAAAATACTGGGGTGTTAACCTACAAACCAAAGAGGGATCCAGGACTCCTGTACCCAGGGCTTGGCAACTTCAGCTCTTTGATAATAGCAGCAGAGGGACAATTCAGATCCTAGTTCAGTTACAAATTTAACCACACCTTCAGATTTACAACCCTATTAAGTTCTGGTTAAATCGTATTAATTTTAGTATAAACAGGATATGTTTCATATTTATGCATGACGCTGGGTAGAGTTGCTGTCCTGAACCCGGGCCATGACAGATGGACATCTCCGCTTTAGCCTTGTTTTTGTTTTGCTGGTTATGCTTACAGCAAACAACCGTGTCTGAGAAGCCTGGGGTCCGTGGGATCAACTGTTTAATCAGCTGTAGCAAGAATGTAATTGTCTTTGTTGTTAACCGTTCAGCTATGAAAAGCGTGAGTAGTATATGTACATTTGGAAGCACTACACGAGTAGTTTTGTCCCTGCTTTGCTCCCTCCTACTGGTCAAACACTCAAAATAACTTAAATATTTTGGAAGACAAGCATTTTGGTGTTTTCTCCAAAGTTCCTGTTTTCAGTTCAAACAGATAATTGCGTCTGTAATGGACAGATGCTTTCTTCACTTGGCTCCGTTAACATCATAAAACACCTGCTAGGGCCAAGCTTCTTTTAGCTCTGAAATGTTTGTTTCTAACAACTCTTTCCGTAATACAAATGTACCACCGTATAGATGAAATTTTTCCTTTAAAAATTTTGAAAAACTACCCTCCTTCCCACTAAAAACATATACTCATGTTCAGTGGGTTTTGTTGTTGGTTTTTTTTTTTTCAATCTTCCCCCTAGAGCATGAACATTTTCCAGGCTTGCAAAACAGAAGACAGAAATCCAGATAAGTGTAATATAACTGTTAAGGTGCCAAAAATGCAACTTTCCTGTAGACGTTGTTTCCGAGTACAGAGGACGTGGGGTAAGAAGGTGGTTCCTCCTCCCAGGGCGGCAGTTTTGCATCCCTGCAAAGGGAAGGTTGGGCTGCTTCTCTCTGCTCATACCGCAGCCTGAGTGGGCTCTTTCTGCATTTTAGGGATGCCCAGCACACAGCCCACTGTCCGCACTGTGCTGGTGGGGTGGGAAGGGGTACTGGTGTCCACCCAGGACCACGTTACTCTGGGTTTGGGTACTCCATAAACCATTGAGGACCAAACTCTGGTCTTGGTTACTCTTGGGCTCCGCAGACAGACTCCAGCTTAACTGCGCTGAAAAGCAGCTCATGTGGGGGATTGCTTCACTCTTTTGAGTGGCTGGATGTTGCAAGACCACTCAAGGTTTCAGTTGTTTTCCTGCACGCTGGAATGCGTCTCTGGTCTGGGTGTTGAGTCATTTCTCCCAGGAGCGAGTGGCTTCTGGCTCTTGACATGGAGAGCAGCGCCTGAGCACCCGGGGGAGCAGGGTGCAGGGAGCAGCCCCTGGGTCAGCGCCCTCTCGGGCGTACGGAAATCGGGTGTTGCAATGCTTGCGTGAAGAGTGCCAGGTTTTTAATGGAAACTTAATGGATTGCTAACCTCAAAACGCTGGGAGCTACCTAAAGGGTTACATCACTCTACCACCCACAAGCATTTCTTGCAAACTTTTCCCGACTTCATCCGAACCTCTCAGCTGTCATCTCCTCTGGATTTGGACAGGCAGACGCATTTGCGTTTGGTTTCAATCCCCTCTGAAAGGCATTTTTTTAACGTGTTGCTGAATGCAGAGACAGGAGCGATATCCCACGTCACCAAGCGTGGCAGAGATGCACTCGAGCACCCTGTTCCCAGTCTGAGACCTGACTGTGTTAGTGTTAATATCAAGGAGCTGTTGGATGGGAGGGGGTCTATCCCTTTTTCCCTCGCCATTGTCACATCTGAATCTTCCTTGAAAGTAGTCAGAGAGGGGCAAACCACAGGCTCCTTTTAAATCGTTCCCAGTATCGCTGTCTCCGTGTCATGCTTTTGAAATGGCAGCCTAGGAAATGAAGAGTCCCTGTTTTCTCTCTCACCCCCAGCCTCCCCCTTTCCAGGTCTCAGTTCCAATTTCAAAAAAAAAAAAAAAAAAAAAGGCGAAAAAAGCAGAACTGATAAACATCTTGCCATGTTGCATAAGTCCTGCCCTCAGCGCATTTTCCGTGCTCCCGAGCCAGGCAGGTTATTCATTTTGACTTTATAGTTATGTCTCACTCTCTGACAGCTCTATCGCAAAAAATCTCTATCTCCTGTTTTCTAAACCTGCAACTATTTATCTTTGCCTAGCTTTCAAATTGCTCTCAGTCCCTCGCCGTGCTGGGGTGTCCCAAAGACACCGGAGGGAGAAGCAGGGCTGGCTGTGAGCGGGGACCTGGAGGTGGTGGGTGGTCTGCAGGGGAGCATGGCCGGAGCTGGCTGTGTCTTAGTCCTCCACGTATGCTTAGGCAGCAAACGTCCTGCAAAACCCATAAATGTATTTTCCTTTCATGTGCAATCTCAGGCTACAGGTAAAATTTGAGCTCCCAGATCACAAGCTCCTTGCCTGCACCGCTGTGCCCAGCACAAATGCTCGGCTGTTTCCAATAGCCCAGAATTGACAGGGAAAGCTCAGATATTTTGACTTTTTTTCTTCACTTTAGTGTACAGCAAACCTGAAAGGATCCATATGCCCGACTTTTCCACGTGGTGGAGGGTGGTGCAGGGGCAGCGAGGGAAGAAATCATCTCTCTGTTGCTTTGAAGCCGCTGCTGTTGTGCCGGAGTTTGCCTCTCCCTGCCCGCAAAATGTAATGAGCCTCCTGCCTGAAACTTGCTCGATTTAAAGTTTACACAAACCATCTTGTTACTTCCAGATTTCCTTAGCTCTCACGTGGTTTTATTTGTTTTTTAGCCCTTTTCTCAGAGGTGGGTTTCTCAGCACCCAGCTGCCCCCTAATTCCAGGGTGGAGATAGCCTCAGGGGATCAGGTTTTCCACCTGGAATACACCCAGCAGCCTCCAGAGTCCCGGGAAGGAACCGAGAGATGCTGGCTTGGTTATCCGTGCAAAAGGGAAATTGAGAGGGTGTTGCAGCTCTGCAGCATCCTAAGAGGGGACCGTGCCAGGAGGACATCTAATGTCCGGGTGCAGCTTTTCAATAAGGAAATTTAGGAGAAAAATGACAGATTTCAGACAACCAGAACTGTGAGATTCTGAGCACTTAAGGAGGCATAAAAATCCTCCGGTTTTATAGGGATGTTAGATGGATTTATGAAAAGCGCTATACGATGAGGGTAAGACTTGAGGATGCAGAGCTCCGGTCCTAAGTGCCCCCTCTGCCTGGGGACCAGGTGCACACACCTTTTCTGGGTTGTTTGCACTGCCAGGACTCCTTTGAGCCCTATTTCCCCCCAGGGTACCTGGCTTTATACAGGCACGCACTATAAAACAATCCTTGCCCTGCTTTTGTGGAGTTATTTTTCCTGCTACTTCACTCAAACACTAATTTAAACCAATCTCTGTTGGCTTAATGTGTACTGAAGCTTTTCGTTCTGTTGCCTGTGACTTAATTTCATTTCTTTTTTATTTTTTTCTTCACTCCCTGCTAATTCCTCCCTTCCATTTTCATCTCCCAAGGCCATAGCTACAGCAATTTTTGTCATGATTTTCACTCATCATAATTGAGTCAGCATAATTCATGATGTCATGATAAGAAATCAACTCGCTTAAGCTATTTTGTAGACAACTCATCTCAGTAATTCCCCTGCCCTCACCCTGACAATAACCTTATATCTTTTTGGCCTGCTTTTTCTACTTGTATAATTGTTTTTGTCATGATGGTAGCGGCGTTTTGTGTGCCAGAAACACATCCCCGGAGCAGCTGTGATGAAAAACACAGTAGCAAGTTTTGCAAGTCATTATTAGTCATTTGCCAAAAATGAATGGCAGCTCGGGCTGGAAGTATGTTACCCAGACGATGCCCAGGAAAGCAACATCCATGGCGTTTGCCAGGGGCTTTCTTCTTCCCACACGGACATGACTGACTTTCACTGAGGGTGGTCAGAATGACTCATGTCCTGCCAGGAGAGAGCTGGGACCCATTTCTTGGAAGGATTAGGAGTAGAGGCAGAGCCTGATTCACAATGTCTAATTTTTCTTGAAAAAGTGCTTTTGAAAGCTCCCTATGCTGTCAGTTCAGATTCAGTGGCCTGTCAGTGCCTAAACTATTACTTTCTCCCTGCTCCTTTCCCTAGTTGCAGTTATTGCATATCTAAGGGTTACAAATCTGTGCTCCTGACTTGCAGTTTCTCGTGCCTGTTCTTTTCAAACCCCAGGATGGAGATTTCCTCATCCCTCTGGATCTCCCCATGTGATGCTATGGCTGTGACTCCCTCTCAGCTCCATCCTTTCCACATCCTCTTCTCACTTGTCAACCTGCCTTTGCCCCACGCTTAGCTCCAGCCCTTTGCTGAACACCACAGGCAGAGTGGCAGGCTGGTTGGAGTAACCCTCGGTTCTCCTATTTCTGCTCCATTTTTACTGCACCACAGCCCTTTTCCCTTCTCCATATTCTGGCTGTTTGTGGTTGGAAAACATCTGAGGCTTTTTTCCTCATTAAAAAGTCTAGCTAGGTTAATTTTCACAGAATCGCAGAATCACAGAACAGTAGGGGTTGGAAGGGACCTCTAGAGATCATCTAGTCCAACCCCCTGCCAAAGCAGGTTTGCCTACACCAGGTTGGACAGGAACACGTCCAGGTGGGTTTTGAAGATCTCCAGAGTCGGAGACTCCACAGCCTCTCTGGGCAGCCTGTGCCAGCGCTCTGCCACCCTCAAAGTAAAGAAGTTCCTCCTCATGTTTAGATGGAATTTCCTTTGTTCCAGTTTGTGCCCATTGCCCCTTGTGCTGTCACTGGGAACCACTGAAAGGAGTCTGGCCCCATCCACTTGACACCCATGCTTTAGATATTTATAAGCATTGATGAGATCCCCTCTCAGTCTTCTCCAGGCTAAACAGACCCAGGTCTCTCAGCCTTTCCTCAACAGAGAGATGCTCCAGTCCCCTGATGATCATTGTAGCCCTTCACTGTACTTTCTCCAGTAGTTTCTTGTCCTTCTTGAACTAGGGGAGCCCAGAACTGGACACAGTACTACAGATGTGGCCTCACCAGGGCAGAGTAGAGGGGGAGGATGACCTCCCTTGACCTGCTGGCCACCCTCTTTTTAATGCACCCCAGGATGCCATTGGCCTTGTTGGCCACAAGGGCACATTGCTGGCTCACATTCAACTTGTTGTCCACCAGACTCCCAGGTCTCTCTCTGCAGAGCTGCTTTCCAGCAAGTCAACCCCTAACCTGTACCGGTGCATGGGGTTATCCCTCCCTAGGTGCAGGACCCTACACCTGCCCTTGTTGAACTAAGAATTTTGACAGTTCTCATTTTACCTCTCCTCTGCCCAGCCTCTAAGATGCTTCCTTTTTTGCTTTTGCATCCCTTTTTGCACACTTGATAAGACTCTTACTCTTTTGCCACCTTAAGATAGCCACGTAGGTCAGTGAGGAGTCCTTTCCCTTTTACCAGGGAGTTATATTTGAAGGCATTTTTTTGTGTTTCCTAATAGAAATTCCAACCTCCTTCATCAGAGCAGTCACTGAGCCCTTCAGACCCCCTGACTCCTCCAGCTCTACTTCCTTTTTGATATTGAAAGACATAGTTTTACTTAAAGTGAGTCAAGTTGTGATCACTCAGTTTAAGGCTATTTGCTATGACTTAAAAAGCACTCTTTCGGTGCTTACCCGAAAGCCGGTCAGAAATAGCAACTAGCGAGGAAGCCTGTCCAGGAATAACTGGGCTCCACCAAGATAGTAGAGTGATTTCCCCAATTTCCCCCCAGGAAATCTCCGTCAAGAGCACAATTCCCGGTAGCTTCCCTCTCTCTAACACCATGCAGAGGTCATTGCCAAGGTCAAGTCTTAATCAGAGACTCAGTGTCACAGCATCACATCTCAATATGATTCTGTCCCGGACAGACTGGTCCCTGCTGGACCTCAGTTCTTTGCATCAGTGACGCAGCAGCGGTTTGTGGTTTATCAGAGACCACCACACTGTAGCTCTTGCTGCTCTGCAGAAATCCTCCCAGAGAGTCTGGACCGACGAGCCTGATAAATTTAAGGGCTTTTGTGGTCCTGATTGGGGAATGTGTCTCTTCAAGTGTAAGATGTCTTCCATCCCTGAAGGCCCTGTGTGAATTTCACAGACTTATTTGGCTCTTTAAATCCTCCCTTGCTGGGAGGATGTTACTGTGAGCTCAGGCATGGCTGTGCTCCGTCTGGCCTTCCATAGGAACATGCCTTCTTGTTCAGATCTGCCTTTTATCCTCTGCCACTTTTGATTTGTTGGTGTTTCTTCTCCCACTAGTATTTTTTCAAGCCTGGTTTTAAGTACAAGTGAAGTTTACATATATTATGTTGTTTATAGCAGACATTTCTCCTTTACTTTAACTGGAAGTGCTGCATCAGGGGTGGTCCTTCCTTCACTTCAAATCACCTTTTAGTCTCCCATCGACCAGCAATCACTGCCACTTTCCACTGAGTGCTACGTGGGCAGCCTGAGCTTGGCTTTGCTTGATGGCCAAGGGCCCAGATAACCTGCCCTTCTGCAAGTTCTCCTTCCAAAGAAATAAAATTCTCCATTTGCAACCTGGGGAGAAAAAAATAACCAACACCCCAAAGCCCCCAAAGGACCATGATCTCATCAGGTATGAGAAATTCTTCTGGGGACAGATATTTGGTGCTCTCCTGTCAGCCTAATGAGTGAAGGGCCTATTTTGAGGAGTCCCAGTGAGACCTCAGATTTGGGTGGTCTCCAGTAGATGACAGGCTGGTCACCAGAGCCCTTTCAAACCAGTTCAGCTAGAAAGAGTTGTTTCACTTCAATCAGACGTGTCCTTACAACCGCCCCTTCTGTGTGGGATTTCTTCCTGTTGATGTTCTTTTTGCAGCGGGCAGGGAACTTAGAAAGGATGGGAAAAATTGTCTTCCTGTGATGCTGTCATTAAATGTATACCCTGGGAACTGCCTTTTTGGCATAAATTTGGAGAAATCATAAATTTCCTTTTGTCTTGGAAATACATAAAAAAATCTGAAAGCAATCACAAAGCTGTATTGTTATCAGTGAATGCAGTTTGGGGAAACTTTGCTTTGCTGTTTCTTTTCCATACATTTATTTGGGGTTTTTTTGCCTCCTTTTCTCTTGCTTAGGCAATAAAGTTCAAATTATTGTCAGATTTGGAGATTTTAGCCCAGCTTCACTTACAAAAGAGGTCAGAACTTGATAAAATGCCCACTAATGGAGGTGGAAAGGCTCCCACTCACTTTGAGAAACTGTTGCTCATGTGTCAGAGAATGTCCAAGAAATGTTTTATTTTATGATGGTATCAGAGTTAAGGAAATGGTGATCCTTTGAATCAGAATTGTAGATGGATACTGGCTCACACTTGTGCAATTCCTATGCTGCTACGGCATCTCTATTTGACTTTGGACTGGACCTTGCTGAGGACAAAGTAGTAGTATGGAAATGTGCTTTCCCCCCCTGCTGTCATTATAGACTGCCCAATCATCTTAAATTTTATGTAAAAAAAAATAGATCAACTTGAAATTTGGAGAAAATGAATTTGGGAATGGGATCTCCTTTGCATATCAAAAGGAGATATAACAAGGTGCAATGGCTGTAAGCAACATCCAGACAAATTTGGGCTAGAAACACAATTAAAAAATTGAATGGTGAAAGTAGTTAACCATAAGATACCTTATAAAGATTTAATTTAAGATGGGACATGTAGGATTCTCCATCACTAGAAGCTAAGGATGTTTTCTTCCAGGTGCTCAGCATGACTCAGAGACACCCTGGGGAACAGGTAGAGAAACTAATTGAGGACAAGAGTCATGCCTGGGTTGGGCAGGAGGTGAAAACAGGACAAGGTTCATGCTTGGGTTAGGCAGGAGATGACAAAAGACAGTCATTACAGTCCACCTCATCCTTATAATCACAGATTTACATTAAGAAGGTAATTATCAACAATATGCACTTCAAATCTCAGTTCTCATGTAGGTGACATAAGAGTTCATCTGCAGAGAAATTTAACGCCCCAAAGACTTTGGCAGTTTTGGTCTGAAAAGAGTGTTGACGTTGTTGTAGATGGAGCTGACCAGGCTTGTCGGCACCTCTGTAAGCCTGCAAGAAGTGTTATATGCACATGGTCCAGGGAAATTCTGCTGCAGCCTCTGGGCAGCAGTGTGGCATGGCAGGTGGACAGGAGTTATGGAAAGTAGAAATGTAAATGAGGTGTTTTGTGCAGGTAAAAGCAAGCCTCCTGCTTGTCTGGCGGTGCTGTGACAGCACTCAAACTGTCAGGATACAAGAGTTATCCCAGGGGGTGTTTGGTGGCTCCACTCCCTGAAGGAGGGGTGCCCCAACATGCTGATGAGGACATTTTGGGTTCTTAGGCTCTGGTAAAATCAAGCTACTTCAAAGGAAGAAAAACTGTGAAGTTAACACTAAGGAAAAAAAACAAAAAAGAAGAAAGAAAAGAGGCCCGTGTTTTGTGGTTAACAATCAATGAGCATCACGTCTCCTTCCAAAGTAGAGGCCTCTTGATTTTTGCTTCTGTCTCATTCAATTATGCTCAAAGGGCCATACTTAAAAGCTTCAGGAAAAGGAGTCAGACCTTTACAATAAAAGACATGAAGCTGCGTTTGCAAGTGCCAGCCTTTGGTTCCTGCAGTTCACATGCTGCAGAGCAGTTGAAATGTGATGTCAGGGATGGGCTGATGCTGGGCTGACAGGTAAACCTCTGAGACACTGCTCACCTGGGCATGTCCTGGTTTGGTAGTTGTGTACCAATCCGTGTTTGCTGCCAGACTCTTTCAGAGTGTCTTAATAAAGACATTTCTGATGGCAGATTAGCCAGGTTGCCCATTTTCTTGTGCCAGATAGAAAATTTGGAAGAAATACTCCAGAAGTGTGAACACTTTTCTTGGCCAAGACACAAATTCCCCAAAAGTCTATGTCTGAGGTCCTTAAATCTCTGAGGTTGGGCACAAGGGACCCACATATCTTGTTCTGGATCAACGTGGAGGTCTAAGACCTCCATGCAACCCATGCACATGAAGGTCTTAGGATCCCCAATTCACGCACTTCTAGGACTGTGACTGAAATCCTTGATCCAACTCTCTCAAGATTATTCGTTAATGTTGGTGGATATTTATGTCCAACAGACCTTTTTTTCCATGCTGTGTCATGAGTTTCTTGGTGTTACTCTTGGGTTGGAGCTGTTGGAGCTGCTGTTGGAAATCTCAGGGCAACAACGCACAGACTCAGCTCTGCACAGGCTTTCACAAACATTTCTCTGCTCCCTGCATGGCCGGCACATCTCTAGGTCTACTCTCATTCTCTTATTTTTCACCAGGATGGAAGGAAATCATACAGATGACTCTGCTCCCGCTTCTGTTCCTGCTATATAAAATGCTGAGAGCCTCCCCCACTTTTTCTGATTTGTTTCAAAGTTTATTTGAAGCTGAGGGTGCGCAAATGGGATATAACTGGGATGGTGCTGAGACCAGACTGGGAAACTGAACTGCAAAAGCTCTTGGATAGGGAGATAGGAAAGGAAATATGTTAGAGCATTAATCAAAAATAAATCTTCCTCTATTGTTTTTCTTCTCCAAGTAAAATTCTAACAGATACTCATTTACAGTTTGGATATATGCCGTGAAATGTTTGACATACGGTTAACTTCATGCTGTTAATTATTTGAGGCTTTCTAGAAGTCTTATGTGGGATTGGGTGCAGAGCTGTGTGGCTCAGCAGCTGCCATGCGGGAGGGATGGCATCTTTTCCTGCTACTTCTTTGTTGTGATGGTCGCTCACAGGCTGTGTCATCTCATCAGCTGGGATGTCAGTATCCGCGTGGAAAATTCATTCCCATTCATAATATAGCCATGTGCAGTAGGCACAGGATGTGCATATTTTGGAAGAGAGATTGCATCAGGGAGAAGGGTCAGCAGAAGGGGCAGTGCGGAGCGGATCCGCAGGTGGTTTAACTCACTGCCCGTGAGAACTGGCGTGCCGTAGCTGTTTGCCTTTCCCATGAACAGAGCGTAGCGTGGAGACCCTCCTCTCTGCTCAGCATTCAAGCCTTGGTCCTTCTGACATCTAGGGGGTCCAGTGTTGAGTTCCAGCATGATCCAGAGTTTCTGGAGAGCCTTTTTTTTTTTTTTTTTTTTTTAACAAACCAGACTCAAGTTTTGAGCAAGCCAGAGGCTTTTTTGTGTGTACACAAGAGCTGGAGTTCGGGCTAAGCAGCCATGTAGACACAGTCAGTGGGAGCAGTGGAGCTCAAAACTTCAAGCTCTGCTTTGTTCTCTGTGAAGCCAGCGAACATTAGATTCTCCTGCTTACTGGGGAGGCAGGAAAGACAGGAATTTCAAAACTTCATTCCTTCAATTTGCCTTTCCCTCAAAAATGCTGCTCTTCCTTCAACTTCTTCTCTCGTCTCCAGTCTAAGCCAAGTTTTCATAACTCCTTCTTCCCCCACCCTCTGGTTTGAATTACTGCAGTGTCTATCACTTTTAGCTGACGTTGTGAATAAACTCTTATAACACAGAGAACATCTTGCTTTCTAAATCACTTAAGTGATAATCAAATTTAACAGGATGATTTAGAGCCCAGGAAGTTTGGAGGGTGTGTTTATTTTACTAGCATTTCTTGTACACATAAGTGACCATCCTGCTGACTATCCATATGAAGAACTGCTCGTGGGAAATACTGTGAATTTTGCTTCACTACCCGATTTCCACTTTTACTGTAATCCAGTGTTTTGGAGGGTGCTAAAATCACAGCTTTTGTTGCCGGAGATGGACTAATGCTGAAAACTCCCTAGAGAGAAATGAGGTTTCATCCAAGTGGAGGCCAGACAGACAATTATTTTTCCTTAATAAGAACAACAGCCGCTTGATGCTGCATCGTACTTGAAACTAATAGCGAGTTAAATAATAACAACAGCAGCTGGTGGAAAGTGAAAGAATACTAGGAAATAGCTCCTCAGGCATCCTATAGTTAACTGGTGGACTTCATTGCCACAGGAGATCATTGTGATGACAGCTATTGTACAAACCCCAGTGGTCCTTACTCAAGAAAAACTGCTGCTTATTTGCGTAAGAAATCTCCTAGGGAGGTTTCTGGAAGAGTTTGTCATAGCGGTAAGGTGGAACAAGAATGACTCCATGCTTTGCTGTGCAGGCAAGGTGACGGCTCATCATGGCTAGGAAACTCTGTCAAGGCTTCCTGGGAAGCCTGGCTAGCCTAAAATAGATAACCTGGGAATAGCTGTTCCTGGAATCATAATGCTTAATTTACCATGCTTCCTCATTTCCCTTAAGCCCCCTCTATTCCCTCAAATTAGTGGTCAACTGAATAGAAAAGAGTTTCTGAGTGCCACAGCTGTCGGGTTTCCATCACAAAATCACTTGTCAACTCTACCTGCCCCCAGTCTGGTTCTGCAGAAAAATTGTTTTCCAGCCTTATTTTGGATCTTAATAAATGCCTGTGAAATAAATGCTCTAGTGCCATGGAAAAACGGTCCGTGAGCTCACAAGCAGTGTGAGGGTCCCCAGCCTGAGACTTCCATCTCTGCATTGACAGATTCTGCCTCAGGCAGCTCTAATTAGATGTAAGATTGTGCGAGGATCTGAGCAAATTTATTCAGTTATTCGGCATATCTTGACACCAGCAAGGTTTTCTCCAGAGTCTGTAGATTAATTTTGACATTAAGTTTCCTTTATAGCTTTGTAAGTTTATACTTCTAACAAACTTGGCCTGTACTTTTTCTACTGATGCCCATAATACGCTTCATTTTAAGACCAACTGGACAAGCTGGGATTTTCTAGTTGTTTTATTTCCAGAATACAGGCTGGAAATTACACAAGGAGATAAAACATACGTGAACCTCTTATCACCATAATCAGATATATATCATAGTGTTACATAGGAAGGGCTGTCTGTACAACAACTGGGAAAAGGTGTGAGTCATCGGTTCTTACTCCATATACGTAAGTGGAACATCACACCACAGCTCGTAAGATGTGATTACATGTGAAAGAGAAGATTTGAACGATCAAGGGTTATCGCTGAGATTTTGTAATAGAAATGACCTGTGATTCACTTCTAATTTCTGAGGGTTTTGCAGTTTTTTTGGAGCTAACGAAAAGCAACGAGGAATGCTTCCTGTAACATCCAGAGCCCTTCGCTGTACAAAAGCATCGACACGCCGTTTTGGACACATAAAGGGCAAAGGGCTTGCCAAACAATTGTGTCCTGACACTTCACTATTGGCTGAAAATTGACATCCACACATTACTTCATATCAGCTCAGCTGTGTCTTGTACTCATTATATTGGCTCAGGAGCTGCTTTTTTGCAGCCATGAATACATACGTAACTTGTGTGTGCCGTTCAAGCTGTCTTGCTGGAGATCTGCCATCAGCCAGGGAGGTCATGTGCATCTGATGGCTAGAAGGACAAATGAGTCTGAGAAAATCAATAAAAAACTCTACAGAGCAGCCCAGGAGTCCTTCCAAATGATGGGGATCTGCTGCAAACCCTACCTTTTCGAGCATTTGGTGCTATTTCAGAAAGTTTAGCCCCAGTAAAAACAACTGCTTTACTAAGTAAATAAAAGTATTTTGTATTTTTCCTGCCTCCTGAAAGCAAAATCCATTCAAGGCAGCATCAGACACACTAGAAAACCTAGTGCTTCTGTTCACTGGGCTGTTTCCTTCTGACCGGACAAACTTTCAGCCTAGTACTCTTGTGAAGTCTTATTTTCAATAAATGAACAGCCAAGCTGCAGCCAGCGTGTGTCACGGGAACATGACCGGGAAGAAACACTTAGAAGAAAGAAGAACACAGGACTACACAATATTTTGATAGTTAATTTGATTAGAGCAATTAATACTAACAACCCCGAATAAAATGCAAAGGTTGGTAAGGTTTTGGGTGAAACCAAACATTGCCATTTCCAATGAACTCTTTTGCTCCCTTGCTGAGTTTTGCTCATACCCTAAATATTCATGTTGCTTCCTCCTTTTCAAGACCTGGATAGTCACGTTGACCAAAAATTGGGTTTATAGTTATGGTTAATTTTTTGTTCTTCTTGCCCAGGACAAACAAAGAGGAGGAGGAAGATGTCAAGGACAGATGTTTGTCTAGAGGACACTGTGACTCTGACGTGCACATCTGAATTACCTTTCGAAATATTACAGTCATGGCTTTCACAGGAGGGCAGCTGGGTAGTTATAACAGTGTTTTCTGACTGTCAGAACCATGACCCTACATGTTCTCCCATTAAAAAATGCCTTTTCCTTGGCATTTTAAGAAGCTGAACTTCAGCTGCTGATTCCTAGATGGAGTAACTGCCTCCATCCATCATGAGCTATGAAATGCCTCTGTTACCAACATCGTTACAGCTCTTATCCAAAGTCCACTGGACTCTGCAGCTCTTCACTGACTCTTGCTGGCCCTGGACTGGTGTATTTATACACAGAAAAAACTGTCTTGAAAAATTTTTGAGGCTTGGGTTTTGCTGCCACTTTACATATTGAACATGACTGAGGTTTCGGTAATTGTTCCAATGGTGAAAAGCAGAAGAAATTTAGCTCACCCGAACAATCGCTCTTGTCTGATGATCTGGGTTTGATTATGGCCCTTTGTAGATGTCTAAAAATCAGTTCATATCCTTCGCTTCAGAGGCGAACCCTATAAAATGCATTTAGTGTCCCACTGAGTATTACTCACATTTAATTTGGTGTTTATTTTTGGTCACAAACCCAGTGGGAAACTGCGTAAACAAAGCTGCTATAAGCATACACACGCGCACACAAAAAGGTTGCCAAGCAAACGGTGCCAATCTGGGTAGGTCTAATGTAAACACCGAGTCTAGACAAAATGATCTAGAGACAGAAGCCAGCTCTGATGTCAAAGGAGATCAAATGTTGATAAAATTGCTAGAACCAAGGCTCCAAAGGGGTTTTGTGTTAAACTTGGATGGTGGTTAACAGTGGTGTTTTTACTCGGCTTGAGTTAATGGAGTTTTTGACCTAATCTATTACTTCAGACTTCCTAACTCTGCATCCAGCATCTGAGTTAACAGGTCTGAAAAGCCTCTGCTTTGGTTAGTCCTTAGGTGCCTTTCTGGACTGCAGGGTACGAAGCCCCTCTTCCAGCTCTGGGCAAAACCTCAGCGTGCTGTACCCTAACATGTCCTCCGTGGTGCCTCCACAATGCTGCCTGGTGTAGATAGGTGTATGGTCCCAGGGACAGACCAACTCACCTGGTCCCCAAATGCCCTTTCCGTGTCTGTTGCCTCCCACGAACGTAGCGGGTCCGTGCACCGCAGCAGCTCTGCGCAAAAGGGCGCCATCCCCCTCTGTTCTGCGAATACTCTCAAGTGGGTTGTGAGGAGCTGGCTGCAGGCAATGCTGCTGAGGTCTGCTGGCGGCTGCTGCGGAGAACCTTCTCAGAAACTTCTACACATTTATTTGCATTTCCAAGAAGGGCTTCAAGGTAAGGAATGGTTGAAGCCCAGCAGCTGAGCAACACTTACTGTCGGGAAATACGCTCCCAGCAGAACTGCAGTGACGAAAAAAAGCATGAACCCCATCTGATCTGTGCCACACTTAGTTTTGCCATTAAACCAATGGTATGGCTTCTTGAGGCTGCATTAACGCTGCATAGCATGCAACTCACAAAGGAGCTGCTGCCTCAGCCCAGAGCATTCAAGAGCGCTTAACCATCCCCCTTCTGTGCTTCACTGTTCTTCTTGTATTTTGCATGCCTTATCTGAGATCTGCATCCCATATTCTACTCAGTCATTGCGTCGATCGGTCTGGTTGCAAGAGTACTTGGTCAGATCCTAATTTGTCTTGAGGTTGTCCTGCCAACATCTGCACACTCTCTGTTCTGGAAGGGAAACTCTTAGCCTGATTTCTAGAATACAGCAACAAAGTTTCCCAAACCCAAAATAACTTTTAGAGAAGAAAAAAAACTAACGAATTTATTCATGGGAAATGATGTAGAGTGCAGAACAATATGTCGCTTGCTAAACAGGTTAGGGTCAGTGGCATCAAAGTGCCATGAAAGAGAAAATCTGCTGTGTGGTTCCTGTGATGGGACAGATCTCCCACAGCCTGTGTCCTCAGCTGCCTCTGTTCCCAAAGCATTCTCCTGCTCCAGTCATCTTCGAGGAGTAGCTGCAAGCCTCTCCCAGAAGATGATCTTCATTGCTTCCAGTTAGGCAGATGTTTAACCTGCTGGATGCTTCTCTTGTGGCTCCTTGGCCAACGACGTGCTAATGACCATGTGGGATTGATCCATGGCATTGATGATCCTGGAGACCTATTCTGAGGAACCAACAGGGAGGTCACAGTCTTGATATTACCAGTGCAAAGGCCACCACCACCACCAGCTCTGGCCCCTCCGATGCCAGTGCTTCTCCTGGGCACAAGGCGTGCAAAGGTGAGCTGTGTCTGTGGTGGCTGCACCCCCCTCCCCGCTTTCCCCAGCTCTTACTAGGGAAAGCTCTAGGGAAGATGCTCTTTCATATTTCCTCCAGCTGTCCCTAAAGGCACAGAAAAGCCCTGAAATGAGGGAAGTCGTATAAATCTATGGTTTGGGTTTTGCTTAAAAGCATATTAACCCCCCCTCCCTTTTTTCTTTTGGTGGGATTTCCTTTGTTTTACTGAGCAGCTGCAGGCTGCAAGGTCCCAGAATTGTAATTTTGGCCTGCAACAGCACCATATACTGTCACAGTGTGTATTACATATCCAATAAAGCCTGACTATTGCGTCCTCTGGGCGCACTTTAAAATAATTGCTTGTAAAAGCACATACTCATCTCAGCTGCACTCATCTGAGGGGACCAGCGACAGAAAAGGCTCCCTGACTTCCCAGACCACAGATTCTCCATATCCTCCTCCATCGCGCTCACCCCACATCACCTTCAGCCCCTCAAAATAAGCTTTTCCAAGGGAATCACTCAATGTCTCTCTCTACCCCTTCAGCCTCACTCAAGGCTGCATGGAGGTGGCCCAACACATAGCGGAGGAAGCGCCTCAGGGGCAAGCGGGTGGCAGAGGAGAGGGAGTGGGATTGTCCTGTTTATCTTGTAAGAGATGAAGGGATGCCTTTTCTACCTCCTCCTCCACAAATGACCCCTCCTCTGTGCCTGGAGGAGAAGCAGGGCCAGACCGCGGAGATGGCTGTTGACTTGCCTACATGGACATCGTGCCACCTTGATGGCTGCCGTCGCTCTCTGCCTTTGGGCATGGGGAATTGTTCAAACAGCAAAACTCCTGCATAACACTGAAGAAAAACAATTTCTCCAACCGGCATGGCCTACAAACCCCGGAGACTTTTCCTTTCCTCCTTCACCTCTCAAATCCTCTGTGCAAGCAAGGAGCCCATAACCCTTTCTTGGCTGTTTCACCCTGTCTCAGAGTGACTATTAGAAATTAGTGACGAGTGAACATCCAGTGCTTTGCAGTTTGGGGTCACTTCACTTTAAATAAGCATCCAAACGTTCACAGCTGAGCTAGCCAAAGCTCATTTGTCTCGAAATTTTCTCACGCGATTTCAGGCACAATTTCTTCTGGCCACAGCTGGAAGTATCAAGAGAATAGTCCTCTTCGCTGTGTTTTGGCATGTTTGGCTCAACTGCTAGCCAGAACTGGAAGTTAGAAGAAAAAAACCCTCTATCTAGCTATCTGTCTGTCTATCTATCTATCTAAAGTACTTTATGTATGTCTATACGTATAAAAACTTTAAAGCCTTCAGAACCCTAATGAAGCTTTATTCAAAATTGGTTTGAGTTGGCCATAAGGTTTTGGAAAATGGTTCATCATTTCTAACCTAACATACACATACTTATTAGGAATCAGCATT
This sequence comes from Burhinus oedicnemus, assembly GCA_008921705.1. Taxonomy (NCBI): domain Eukaryota; kingdom Metazoa; phylum Chordata; class Aves; order Charadriiformes; family Burhinidae; genus Burhinus; species Burhinus oedicnemus. The sequence continues at coordinate 4,155,574 of VFFE01009212.1, read as the reverse complement.
TAAGTACATTTTGAAGAAAAGAAGTCATGAGATCTGACTGGGGGTTTGTGTGTGTGTGTGTGTGTATGTGTGTTTTCAAGGATATCCATTTACAGAAAGTAACAGGCGAAAGTTTATCTGCTGACAGTTCATTGTGAGAATTCCAGGCCAGGGCTTGCAATATGTACACAAGGTGTTTCATTGTGAACTTTCTGAATGTGAAAGTATTAAAACTCAAGAAATACATGTAGTGAGTTGCAGAAAATTAATTCTCTTCCTTTCATTTCTGTACTTGCAAGCAATCTTTGCCAGTCCTCTTTCCATTCCAGAGCACAGTAACGCCCATAAAAGACCAGAGTGTCTGCTTTGTGCAACATTTCTGCTTGTTTGTAACAAGAGGAGGGAACAAAAAAGGGTTGAATTTATTACAGCTGGTGGGAAAAATCTGGTTTTGTCCATTTTACCTGATAGTCGCTGAAACCATATGTACGATATAAGTGTAAAGAAGCATACCTGTAAAGAATTTCTGCTGTTGAGCTTTCTGCAGGGTTTTCCTGAAGTCTGACCTTCAGCAATCATGGTTTTGCCTTGTTTTACAGAGATCTAATTGTTCCTAATTTCCTGTCGATAAATGGTACAAGGTGTGGAGTTGCACTTTCAATGTTAAATTTCAATCATTTGTCTGACTTAATAGACATGAATAGCTCTTTCAAAGGTAAGTGCTTTCAGTTCATGTAGGACATATTTATATTGAAAATCTTTTTTGAGTGGGTAAAGCCATTATTAAGGATGTAGGAAAATATTTCCGACCTACAGCTGTCAAGCTCTGGGAGAGCTGTGGGCACAGGGCTTGGATCTTCTGGTCTCGAGAAATCGACTCTATAGGATGACTTTTTTTCTTCCGGTGAAAATTGCAACAGGTTCCCACTTGCCACAGGCAGATCACAATCATAGGTAGCTCAACAACTTACAGATGTCCTCCCACCCTTTGGGTGATCCTGGTGGCACAAGGACAATGCTTCCTCTTGGAAACATTGTTGGTCCTTTGGCGTCTTTCCCCTCTTACCCATGATTTCTAGTAAAGACAAGTGGGTTTAATGGCTGGATTTTTGTGTAAAAATTATAAATGTCTCTTGCAGTAATCTGCTTTTTTTTTTTGCAACCAATTTCTCCTGCTGTCACTGATAAGAGCTTCGTTAGGCTAAGGTAGGCTGTAAGGAAATCGGCTTAGGGGTTAATTCTTCAGGGATTAGCTTTTCTACACTCTTCTCCTCTTGACTTCAGAGGCAGGTGGGGAAGTTCCCTACATCACTGCCGTGCCCGTGGTGTGTAGGAACTGCAGCGTGGGCTGCCCTGAGTCACAGAGACAGTAGTCAAGAAAGCATCTAGCTCTGGGAAGGGAGTGCTGGCTGCCTGACTTGAAGCCTCTATCAGAGCCCCCATCTGAATGTCTTCATCTAAGATATTTGGCAATATTTCTGCTGGACCTTGATCTTGCTAGGTGTGATGCAAAGAGTAGTGTTTCTACCAGTTAGTACTTCAAAGAGGCAATAAAGTCCCAGGGAAAATTGCTTTTGACCTGTGATGATGCAATTAAGGATTTGCAAAACTGTTTTAACAGGGCGCAGGAGAACTTATAAGAAAACTATTAATGATTTCTGATAAGCCAGTTCAGGTAAAGCAATTTGTGCACAGACAATAAGTACTTGACTTTATTGTAGACATGAGTAATGTTTCAGTAAATTACCATTTACTGAAATCTTTAAGTCAGCAGTTATTAATCCTGCAAGAGTTCCACAGATGAACTTAGACACATGTTGCTAAACACTATTTAGGAGCAGATTAAAAAAAAAAAATGACTCACCACATAATTTTCCCAGCCAATATGGATCCTCAATCAGAGTAATTATTCCAATTACAACGTCCTTGTGTTTGGTATTTTTCATTCAGTTTTACACGCTGTTTTGAAAGCTCTTGACTGGATACTAAATTTTGTCTGAGTCTTTTCTCCCTTTCTAAAGCACTCAATTACACCAAAAAATCCATTCATTTCTCAATATATGGAGCTATTCTTCTATTTGTTGTGTAGGATACTGCTTTTCGAGTACTGAATCTATGAAAAATGACTGTATTTTTCCTATGAAGAAAAAGATACGTATCAGAACTTTTCCTTAGCATAGAGCGCGTTTTAATACAATTCAGCTCATACCTAATCCCCTCCTGCACAGATAACATTTTATCCTCAAATTTTACTCTTTGAGCTTTTCAGCCTTTCAGTTCCAGTGCTGGATCCGTATCAGGTTTCCTCTCTTAAATAGCTCTCCTGTCTGTTTTGTATAACTTCCAATGGTTTGCAGGGTGTCTTTGTTTCAAAATCTGTTGGTCTGCTATGCTGGGACTACGTATGTCTCTCTTGTGTTTAACTATCCCCCGCAACCTGTTAATATAGCATAACGGGTTTGCAAAGGTAAAAACCTTTACCAACAAAATAACACTCCTTTCATTACAAAACGGACCCTGGACAAAAAGTAGATGCTTGAAATGAAAAATATTTCAAGAGAAGAAGTATCTAGGTCACAGCTTTTCTCAATTTTTGTAATTTAATGCAGCCTGGAATAATTGCTGCATGCATTCTTTTGAAATCAAGTCCTGTAGTGTTCTTGTTGCTCAATCCCTATTTTCAAATGTTCCTGGTAATGTACATTGTTCTGTTTTCCAAATAATTACATTGTAAAAATGCTAAAAAAGTAAGTTGAATCAGAGTTTATCCAAATATTGAAGAGAAATGTAGCCATCCACATCAGCCTGTTAGCTGTTGGTTTCTTTGTGGGAAATTAACTCCACTTCTGAAGATCTCACTGTCACAAAGCCCCAAACTCTGGAGAAAAATATACTCTAATGGAGGAGATGGGGGAAGTAAAAGACTTATGGCTCGAGTCTCAGGTAATCTTAGGGAAAACTGAGGAAATTAAGTAGTGCGTAAATGATGCATAGGCTTTCTGCATCTTGTATGCAATTCCCTTCAGAGAAAACAGTGGGATCATGCATGATTTCTTCTTCAGGATTGTGCCCTTTTCCTCTTCTGTGTGCTGCAGAAGACATTTTAAGAGCGCTCTAAAGCAATTTAGAAGCATCTGATGGAGGTAAAAAGGTTAAAGGCTTTGTCTACAGTCCCTAGGAATTACTAGGCAGTCCCAGCTTTACATTACAAAAAATGACTGGAAAACCAGTTTTGCTGGTCAGCTTAGGAGTGCAGGGGGGAGATTCTGAACAGAGAATAGCAGAAAAGCAATTTCACTCTCCCTTGTCAGTCTCAGAAAATAAAAGGTGAGCATATAATACCTTTGGTTTGACACGAAAATATTTTTCTTTCCCTTTAGCTTCACATTTTTCTGCACACCACTTCATATGCCACCGGGTCAGGGGAAAGATACAGAGGATAAGTACTGAAGAAAAGTATCTACTTATCTGCTAAGAGAGAAAATACTGGCAGATTTTCAGATCAGCTGTAAGTGTTTGAAAAGCTAGTCTATTAAACTAAAAGATTATTTTCCACTCTGTAGCAAAAAAATGAAGCACTTGAAAAATCTCAACATGTTTCATGAATCCTTCATGAAAAATAGTTGACTATAAGTATGAAGTGGACCTCACAAGTTAGTGTTCTGTGCTCTTTCGTATCTCTTCGCACACATGCCCTTTGAAATTAATAGACTTAACCTCTTTTCACTTTTGTTGTGTCTAAAGAGAATCAGTTTTCAAATAGGAAAAAGAGGAAAGCTTAAACTACTCCAGTGAATAGTTACTTATCTCCCTCTCAACCGCTGCACTCCATCACCATCTCTTCACAGACAGTCAAGAAGTGTGCTATGTTTTAGGTGGGATTTGTAACTGAGATCTGGACCGTTTCTGTTGCTGAACAGCCTGATATGCTTCCAGCAGAGCAGTTCAATGGCATCTGAAGACGAGTCAGGAACATCCATCCCCAGGAACATCCATCCCCCTGTTACTTATTGCCAGATTTCTTGTCTTACCATTGGTGACCAAACAATTTTTGTGATAGATGTTTTCCATCTGCCCAGCTAAGTTGCCGTGGCATTTTTAACTGCAGAAATTATTGGGCCCCTTTTTTTTTTTATTTTCTTTACCCATTTTCTATCTTTGATTTAATGCAGAGATCTGACTGGCCCTGCAAAAGAAAACTTAAATTAGAATCATAGAATCGTCTAGGTTGGAAGGGACCTTTAAGATCATCGAGTCCAACCATCAACCTAACACTGCTAAAACCACCACTAAACCACAACCCTCAGCACCACGTCTACCCGGCTTTTAAATACCTTCGGGGATGGGGACTCCACCACTTCCCTGAGCAGCCTGTTCCAATGCTTGATAACCCTTTCTGTGAAGGAATTTTTCCTAATATCCAATCTAAGCCTCCCCTGGCGCAACTTGAGGCCATTTTCTCTTGTCCTATCACTTGTTACTTGGGAGACAAGATCGACCCCCACCTGGCTACAACCTCCTTTCAGGCAGTTTCCAGCTAAACAACCCCAGTTGCCTCAGCTGCTCCTCAGAAGACTTGTGCTCTAGACCCTTCACCAGCTTAGAAAACCTTTGATTGAGTTGTTTCCTATCAATCCAAATAGGTGTCTCATTACTTTTGCAGGAATAGAGGTTAACCAGTTGAGTTCAGTAATTAGTGATATTCTCCAACAACCAAGCTGTTTTAAGTGGTGTTTTTGCTAGATTCTTAATTACACAGCATAGATGGGGCAGATTTTAAAATACTTTAGCCCTTTTGAAATTTAATTATAGAGTTGGGGTGGGTTTTTTTGAGAAGTCATCACTGTGTCCATATTAACAAACTTGTCTGGGTTGCCCTTAAGAGTGTTTCTAAGGTGTTAAGTCTTAGTTTTTATTCCTTATGATGATGACGGTAATTGGATTGCACTGCTGGCTTTTTTGGTTAGTTGAGTGAGGATGGTTTTTTCCCTGTTCATATGATTAGTCATAATGACCATAAATAGCCATATTTCCATCTGAATCAGTAGAGGTACACTGACTAATGCAGGACTTCTTATATAGCAGAAGCCAAGCTCCCCTTATGTGTCTGATAGTGCAATGTTGAATAACCAGCATTCACCATGGGTTAACGCGTTTGTATTCCGCATAGCGACACGCTGTTGCTTGTGCCTACTTGTTTTCAGCTGTGGTGGTGTCACAGAGCATGTATGATACACACTGCTCCTGCCCCTCCAAAGTCTCTTCATCAGATACAAGTAATACCAATCAAATCATTCATCCATTGAATTTTACCTTTTTTTTTTTTTCCTTATCTGGAATAATCTAAGAACATCATCACTCTTCTTAATTGTTACAAAAATTTCTTCACAAATAATTGATCATCTGTCAATTTTTTTATCAATATTCAAATGTCATCCTTTTTTTTTTTTTTTTTTTTAATTATTAGCCATTAGATTTACAGGAGAGTGTAATACAACTTCATTCCATGATCAAAGGAACACACCATTTAGTGCCAAGTTTCCAATATGAATACTTGCATTATAAAATTTCTTTCCATTAATTTGTTGCTTCTATAATTGTTCTTGTCAGTAAATGTGTTCATTACTGGAAAGAGAAACTGAAAAAGAACATAAGACCGGTTACAGTGCATTCAATAAGGCATTAAAATGAGTATTCCTGGGAACCCTGTTTGCAGTATTTTCCCAGCAGTATGTCTTCCACTGGACAGCTCTACAGAAAGCTCAGGAAGAGAAGGAACCTAGGTCATTTTCCATGGAAATCCTTGTTCATTTAGCCCAGAGACTGCAAGACTGGACACTGTTTGGCAAGACATAATTCAATAACAGCATCTTCCCTGCCTGGGAATATAACTCAGTTGCTTGGTTTATCTGAGAAACCTTGTCAGATTTTTTAAGCATGGAAATAATCAGCTGGTTAAGAGGAGGATTTGAAGCAATTTTGTTTGAAAATGTTTTCAAACAGCAAAGCTCAGCTATCTGTATTCTTTTGGAAATCTGAGATGACTGCTTATTTGAGAGAGCTTAAATGTACGTCTATTCTTGGTGGTAAGCCCTGTATTTTCATATCCACTCCTCTGATGGAAAAGAAACTTGAGAAAAATTGCAAAGAAGAGCTCTTTTCCCCCCTATTTAGAGGGGAAAGTCAACAGGGCAAAGAGAGCTCAGGCATATTATTGGATGGGCCACATCTTAGGTGCAATATGGTGGTATCCCTTCACTTCACATTCCTGAGAAGGCAAAGTCCATTCTGCTCTTCTCACAATGACTCGATGTCCATGTGGCAGCTTCAGCAACTGTTCTGATGGGAAATGCAATTTATCTTTGTTTCATGCTAAAACAAAGACGTTAAAATTGAGAAATCATCACTAGTTGGGCCTCCAAGGAGCAATTAAACAGAACCTTAAAATTGGATTAGGAAGCCCTGATTCCACTTCAAATTTCTGTGTTTTAGACCCATTTGGAGTGATAAGTATTGAAGGACTGCAGGAGTAGAACAAAGGAATCTACTTACAGCAAGTAAAATGACATCTGAAATATCTGAGAGGCTTCATTCTACTTCGGTGTCACAAATTTAAACAAATAATGCTGTTACAGATTCACGTGGCTTAGCGCTCAGAGACCAATACACCTTCTGTCACTTGTATAAGCACACACACAAGTTGTAGTTGCACACAAAGAGCAAAACTTACTATTTTATTATATTTTATTCCTACCAAAGCTCAGACTTGGTTCTTTTTGCCATATTTTATGTTATCACCTCAGTCATCACGGAGAGATGCCACTATGTCCTCGTATCCTTTTTTGTGATTTAGAAAAGGTGATAGGCTTTCTTTGAGCAAAATTTGGACTGCTCAGGTGGAAAGCTTTCCCCAGCACACAACCTGCCCCTTGACCTGGAAACAGCACATTTCATCTGACCCAGCGTATGCTGATACCAAAATCTGAGCTGGTCATCCTTAAAGAGGTACCTAAAGGACCTCAACCACTTACCCTGCAGTAGCTATCACACCTTAAATAGGCCTGCTCTTCTCCATGAATTCACAAGGGACCCCATGGGTCTCTCCACCACGTGCAAGCCTCCACATGTATGGTTCAAGTGCAGGGAGGTGAATCCATTGACAAGGATCTGGCTTATTCAACACATCTGCCAGTTTTACCTGTGTTTCCTTTACGTATTTATTTTTCTGGCTACTAGTGGGTTAAATGGAAAACCACACACTGCTAAAGCTGCAGGTTAGTGCTCTGAGATTTGGAAGGATTTTGCTTCTTTATTGTGCTGTTATGTAGAAATAACATCATTGTTTGCTGGGAAAAAAACCCACAACAAAACAAAACATCTGTTTTACTCTTCACACCAATAACTACATTCATCAAACCCTGCTAACGCTACTGAAGCAGGAGACCATCAAAATACAAGAACCACTGTAATGTCTGAGGGGAATTCACAACTTTGCTGTACCTGGGAAGAACATGAGTCACAGTGTATTTGGCAAATGCGGGGATGTTGGGGAGTATGTTTTGCAAAAGGCAGCAAAGCGATGTCAAAGAGAGCAGATGGGTTGCGTTGTGCTTTGCAGACTGGAAGACGCTCTGTTGTCTCCTGGAGTAAAGCAGTTGCTCTGAAACATGTCTCCTAGCACACTTTCTGCTGATGTAGTGGTCGCTCTGCAGGAAGCAGCTGAGCTCTTTCTAGCACTTCCAACAGCCAAGTCTGAGCATCCTGATGGTGTCATCCCCAGAGACAGTGTGTCTGGGGACAGGCAATGACAAGGTTAAAGTGCTTGATTGCCGTGTGTCTTCTAGTGCACAAGAAGGTGTTAGATGAACAGTAGCAATGAGGTGGCAATTAAGGGACATAGATCCTGTGGAGGTCCAGAAGATCCATCAATTACTTTTTTTAGTGATGGATTCTTTTTTTTTTTTTTTTTGCAACACTTTTGGGGGAGAAGGAACGGAGACCGTGCTGGGCAGGATCCTTTGCAATGCAGATGCCAGCTGCTCTGTGTGGAGTAGCGAAGCAGTCTGTATGTGCTTTAGCTGAAACTTGGATGCAGTGCGTTGACCCAGTGACTCTTTGCCATTGACCCCAGGGCAGATGGGCTCCGGTCCTCCCCAGCACAGTGCATCACTCAGCTGCTTCTCACAAAGGTGTTTAAAAGATGTGCATGACCTGCCAGAAAAAATTTCTCCTCGTCCACCTGCTTAGGAGTGCAGTGTCGTGCCCCCAAAATCATGCGGGAAGATTACAACCAGATTTTCACGTTGCAATGTGTTCTGTTTACAAACGAAGACCAAACTATGCGACCAAATCACAACCCCTTATTAGAGGGGAAAGGCTGAGACGATGAAGTGGGGATGAGCTGGAAGCACTCTGCTATGCCTCAGCTAATTGGCACAGGACCCAGTAACGTGGGTATCCAACCAGTCGTTTCATACATAGAAACTTGTAATTGTGTGAGTATTTCCACTCACTCTTAATTCGGCTGATGAAAACGCACAGATGTGAGGGTAAAAGGTTGTGTGAGATTCAGGATGTCGCCAGCTCCTCTTAAATAGCCTCTCTGCGCTGCTCAAATGTTATTTTAATAATAATAGTAGCGATATTAATTTATTGTAAATTGAAAAGGAGAGTTAAAGCAAAGGAAAGCTGTGCCAAGATCCTCCAGGAAGACACAAGAAATTGAGAGGAGACTGTTCAAAATTGGAAAGCCACCCTGGAGGAGGTGGGGGCTGTGCCCCCTTGCCACCCACCCTGTCATCTCCATGCCCATTTGCACGGTCCGTGGCCAAAGCAGGGGTTGTACCAACTACCTATGCGGGCTACGGCTGATCAGCTGTGGGTGCCTGGAACACCTTGCACCACCAGCATCACCCATGAGTCTCTGCTGGAGCCACCGCTGGCTGCCTGGCCTGGCTGGCTCGTGTGGGAGCAGTTTGTCAGGTGCTCCACTGAACCTCCCCCAAAATGCTGCTGGGAAAAGCGCCAAGCTTGCCCTCGGGGCGACTTTCCTCGAGCAGCTGGGCTTGCTCTTCTCACACGCCAGATCCCCTCGGACACGTTGCATGGGCATTTGAGCAACTACCCAACCATAAAATAAGCATAAATGTTTTCTCAGGGAGAAGATGAGGAATGTGTTTTCAATCCATTCCAAGATTTCCCTAAAATAAAGACTCCATGTCCATGGACAATAATCGTATTAGCACACCAGGAAGTTAAAACAAAAAAAGGAGCTAAAAAGGGACTGTGTTGGTCGCACACTGCTGGGTTTGTCCCTTTCCGGACACACTTGATTAGACTTCTTTACTGGTTTGTAGGCATTCTAAATCTAACAGGGAAGCACTGAAGTACTGACATATGGTTAAGATAGTAAAACACCCAAAACCCTTCCAAAGCATTAGCTGAATTTAATCCAAAATTCCATTAAAATACATACTAAAATAATGTGGAAAAAGAGGAGGATTTTTTTATTATTTTTTTTTTAGCCATTTATGTGAGTTTTGGTGTCTTAGTGTCATCGTGATTCTTAGTTCAAATTCCTCAAGTTCACACACCTCGCACAAAAAAAGCTGCCTTGACTCGGTGCTGCAACTGAGATCCGTTCAGGGAAGTTTAATCTCATGGACCCTCAAATGTAACACTTCCAAATTAACACCAATTGTGGTTAGTTTCTTCATATGCACTCTCTCTAGGTATTCATTTCTGGCTGTGTGCAACTGCTGACAGAAGAAATGTGTTAGAAAGATTTAACTCTAACCTCACACAAGCAAATGATGTTTCAGAACATTGATACTTTGACAGGGGTCTGGACACTGAATGGAGGTAATTTGGAGAAAAGTTTCTGGTATTTTCTTTCCTCAAACGCATTCTGCTGGTGGCTGGGGTTGCGATGACTGGGCTTCATCAAAAACCTGTCTCGCTTCCCCAAATCCTATTCTAGCACCTTAAAAATGTCAAGAGGACTCATTCTTTCTCCTAAATACCTTGATGGGATGGATACAGATTAGTCCACTGTGGGCTATGATGTCTTCAGAGAGAAGTAAAAGGTATCTTGGTGATGGCTTCTTTCAGGGACCTCCAAGAAATCCTTCTTTAGCAAGCTGCTAGCAGTTCAGTGCACGGCATTATTTGATTTCAAGAATGCTAGGAGGATCTATAGCATTTTCCCTGTATTTCTTCAAAATGCACTGCTTGGACAACAGCAGGAATAGCTACGAGAGAGGCAGATGGCATTAGATGATTGTGCTGAGGCTCAAGTGTTGGACTTCTTTGCAATCAAGGCGGGCTACAAATATACGTAGCAGTCAGTTGTGACTCCACACCTGAAAGGCGAGGAGACACTGCTGCATCTGTATCTGATTCGTGCGTGCCCCGAAAAGGAAATTGTATTGTAGAAGGGTTTTGCACTCAGGACATGTTCTTATTTCAAGCTGGTGAGATTTTGCTCGAGGTCCACTACCCAGCCCTGAATGTCGCATGGTTTCAATGTTTTGACATCGCTAGTTAAGGCAACACTGAAAAATTGTCTTGCATTATTTTATTCATTCTAAAATGGTACATTTACCTGGGAAATGAGACCCCGTGAATCTCCTCATACTGAACAATTATTGGAAATTTACTGGAGTTTTCTCTGAACAGAAAATTTGCTAAAATTTTCTTTTGAGATGAGAAATTAGTCAGGCACCTTCCAGATAGTTTCACCTGCAAAACAGGGAGAAAATGGAATAACTTTCATATATTTTGTTTGCTTTCTTAAACAGATTTTTTTTCCTTGTTTGATTTGGAGATGAGGGGGGCGTTGCCTAAAAAAAAAAATCAACTCAAACTCATTTCTAAAGGCTAAGAAAATAACAGTCTAAATATGAAAATGAAACAGTCATTCATTTACAGTCACACAAAATAGATTAGTGAATCTGAAATGAACTTTTTTCCTGATTTTTCTCGTTTGGCAGCCAAATTAAAAAAAAAAAAAAGAATCCATTCTTTGCACAGCTCTAAATAATGTGTTTCAAAAATAGTCCAAAGGGATACATTCACACAGAAACAGATTCTCTTTCATTTTTCAAGTCATGCAATAGAGAGGGGGAAAAAGGGACCAGAAGCTCCTCCAAGTTTCCTTCTGCTGCTTCTCTTAAAACAGGGAAAACACATTTCTGACCACATTACATGTTTTAGTTGGACACCACTAAATACAAGGCTTCTGCTGAAATGCAGAACGCCACCCGACTGAAGTTCAAAGTTGGGCAACCAGCCATGATTATTTGTAAAATAAAATGAATCCGAAAGCTGTCATAAGAGCAAACGCAATGGTAACTTGGAGCATCCTCCTGGTTGTAAACACCCTCCTGCAGTGGGCCCTCCCTCATTTATCCTTAGATTTACTCTTCCTTTGTGACACAGCCAGAATTTAGGTGCATGAGGACTTTGGCTTGGGATGCTGGGTTGTCCTGCTTTTCCTTTCCTCATCTTCCCTGCTGTGTTTTGGTTTGGGCAGTACTTGAAGGCAACATCATGGTTTTCATGGAGGGCACTGAGAGATATGTGGTCCATGCACTGGTAAAAGGAGGAAGAATAAAGGATGTGCTATTGGCAAGGGACAGTGCTTTCCTCTGGGGGATTTGTTGTAGCTCCTTTGTGTCCCCCTCACCGGGAACGTCTTGGTCCTTCTGACCTCTGATGGATTTTTCCAGAATGGCGTGCCATGTCTGCAAACCTGCCCTCCCTCCTCCACACACTAAGTTGGAAATAAAGCTTTAGGGGAAAACATGCCCCTGATGTCTCTTAATGCAGGGACCTGTGTTTTAATTCTTTAGTTTCTACTTTCTGGGGTTTTGTTCTAGTTCATTTGGATGTATGAATTCAGCCTTTTAGGTATTCCTAATTATTTTGACTTATAGGTCAATATTCAAAACTCATGGGGACATTTCTGCCAAGCCCACGGTAAATTCTGCGCGCTGTGAAATACATAATTGCATTCACGCTCTCTGGTTAAAGCATATGGCTGTTAGTTAGCGTGGCAGATTCCCATACCTACCAACCATTTAACTAGCGGATCACCTAGGAGAGTAGCAAGGAGTGCAGGAGCAAAGATTTTCTGCTTTCCCACCCCAAATCTCCATCCTCTACGGGATCTGTGGAGAATGTCTATGTAGCTGGGTGGAATAAAAATCCATTTTAAAAAAAGCAGCAGCAAATATTCGTACTTCTTTCCATACCCAAGAGCTAGTCATCCCTGAACCTTTTCCCCACAGGTTTGGTTTTGACAACAGAAAGCTCTTTGGGCCACCCAAAACTCCCTGAGTCGTGAGAGCGATGCTGCATCACACGCAGCTGCCCTGGATGTCTCTGTGCCAGCCTGTGTGACTAAAACTGGCCACAGCTCCGCTTGCCACAGCTCCTGCCCAGGCGCTGGTCCCTGATGAGGTGTGCGAGCTGCTGTGCCCCAAACCTCACAACTGGTCCTACAAAAACCTGTCTAGGTTTGAACTCACCCGCAGTTCAAACAGTGGTTTTCGCTGTAACCGGAGAGGCTTTCAACCGTTTTTTTGGCTGAAGTGGCTCGCCAAATTCAGGGCTTAGCACTTTTTTTTTTTTTCTCCCCCTTCTTTTTTTCTCTGTTTGGCTGGTGGGAAGAGAAATGCCTGGCTGGAGTCAGAGCTGATGGTGATGTGGACCGTTTCTTCCATGGGAAGCTGTGAAGTCCCGCTTCCCCTTGCACACCAGGAATCAAAGAGCTGGAAAGGCTCTTCTCGCTCAGAGAGCCAAGTGCTGTTACCAACCAGCTTTTGGCCCCAAAACATTCCTTTTGGAGTTTCTCATTTCCTGTGCTTATTCTGGCCTCGTCCTCTGCTTCTCGCCGCTGCTCCCAGGCTGCGGGCATGCTCCAGGTGCTCTTCCCACCGCCACATCCACCAGACACCATCGCCTCTGTGATGGGATGGAGTTCACAGTCCTGCTGAAGGAGGTGACCTTAGACCAACCCTTTGTCAGCATTGAGAAAACCCTTGTCCACCACGAGATTTACCCGTTGGCAACAGATGTCAACAAGAAAAAAACCAGCTGTGCGGCACTGCTCGTGATCTGCAGGCTTTGGAGACCAGCAGGACCTGGTGTGTCTCACCTCCTGGTGCCAGCTGCAGGGTAGAGCGGCTCGTGGCACTGTGCATTGGCAGCAAGGGTGGGGGATTGGTATTTAAGGGTTGAACACAGCAGATAAATCTGGGCACTGGGCGTGATTTCCTCTAGGCAACCTGTACTCTTAAGCAGTCACGGCACCAAGCTTTAAATAAGACCTGTTCTGTTGTAATTGGTGAACCAAGTGCATTTCATGGGTGCCATGCTGCACATTTTTAAGAATAATAGCAGTTGTATGGCTTGGGGCTTCCTCTCTGAAGAAAATATGTCCAACATAATTCCATGTAGGTATGGCTGCTTTAATAAATATACTTATGTATGCTGTAAAAATAGAACATTTTCCTGGCCCTAAGGGTACGAATTTGTCTGCAAACATTGCTGTAACATGAAATTTCGGAATCCTTTTCTTCAGAGGAAAACATGAAGATTTTTAGTAAGTACTTGATTTAAAAAAAAAAAGTCACCAGAGTTGTCTGCAGTACAAAACTTTGCAACTGTTGTTATTCACATCATCAACAAACAGACTGAAAGAAGTGGTGTGCAGGGGTGTGGGAAAAAGAGCTTTGTGGTTTTCGGTTACAGCTCTGCCTGTGAATCACTTTGCAGTCTTGGGCAAGTGGCTTAACCTCTCGGGGACTCGATCTATTTAGCTCTGCAGTGGGCTGAACAGTATTTAGTGGACCTCATTTAAGGGGGTGTTTGAAATATCCATGAGAGATGAGAAGCTACAGAGTCCCTGAAGAAAGACGGCACGTAAGTGCAATATAGTATTATCGTGCTTGCTGGAGTATCATGGCTTTATACTTCCAAAAATCCAGATGTCTTAGATGAAAAGGGTGTTATTGCTACATACGTATGGATTTTTCTTCCTTAGAAGCAAACAAAGCAACATCTTCCAGACAGGGACCAAGATCCTGACATCCTCATCAGGCAGACTCCCACCCAAGCCAAGTACAGTTTTGCCTGAGCTAGAATTTGGCTCTTTGTGAATTATCCAACACAATCCATTGACTCTTTAACCCATAAATTGTCAAACTCAATTATTTCCAGCTAAGCCGATGGCTGAAAACAAATAACCTGTAAGATAAGGTACTCTGGCTCTAGTTTTAAGTAAAATTCAAGTTTGCTAAACATGAACATTATAGTTACATAAATAACAAGAGGAAAAATCACCACTGAAGCCAAAAATCGTTTTTCTGCAAAAACATAGAGGATCAATTTCTCTAGTTTAGTATTACCAAACTTGGCAGTAATTCACATTTGAAGTATAATGATGTCATCTGGTTGGCCTTTTCCCATCGCAAACAGTAAATCTTAAAATCTGGAGAGATCTTTTATTTGGTTATTCATATTGTACTGCATCAAGGGGTTACAACACATGTGCCTGGGCTTATTAAAATCATCTGGAAGAGAAGAGCTTATTATTTAAAGGCGCAGTACTTCAGCCTATGCTGTTTTTCCTGGAGACTGGTTTTTTCTGATGTCAGCTGCACTTATGGTCATACTCTCACCACCACTTGTGTCACGTTGAGAGGGCCCTTTGTTTGGAGTGGCTTTTTCTAGTGTCTGGAAATAGACACTCTAACCCATGGACTTGCATCCATCGTCCAAGGGACTGGGGTTGCACAATGCCTTTCTTCTTCAGGGAGGACTTACACCATCACAGTCAATCTCCTCGTTGGCTTTCAAATGGAAAGTTACTACTCTCTGGTGATGAAGTCCACACGAAACCTCCCGTTTTGGAGAACAGGCATGTTGTTGTGCTCTAGCCAGCCAAATCTCTTGCTCCCAGTTCCATCGCATTTTCTCTGGTGCAACAAACAAATAGCAGGATGGACTTCTTCAAGTCCCGTGGTGCCTTCAGCTGGGCTGCTCCTTTCCTTGCTTTCCCAAATTTCCAAAGGCTTCTTTCTCCTGCTTGTTTTTATTTATATTTCTGAGGTCTACGTTGTTTGGGATTTGGTTTAGGCTGCTGGCTGTTTTTCTTGGAAAAAGCCATGGTGGAGCGGGCGCAGGATGTCCTCACGATGCTGTTTCGTGGAAATTTCCCTTGCTGGAGATCGCTCTGTGTTTCTCCAAGGCATCGAGCCAGCCCAGCAATACCAAGGAACCTGGGGTTTTTTTTCAGTCAGTGGATTCCTCGTCATAGATCCACGCAAGACCTAATTATGTCTCTGCATATTTTTTTCCCTATTTACTTAATATCTCTGCATGTGTGTTTGTGCCGGCACGTTCTGCCTTGGCTCCCCCTTGAGCCCCTCTGCGTTGGCTTCTTCTTCCAACCTGTGTGGTTAGAGGTTTCACTGGTTTATTAAATCTCCTCATGGCATGGGAGAAAGGCCCATTTTGTAACTTAGCCAGGTAGGAAAGTTTTGTGCTGGAGTACCCTAGTGAAACTTTGCTGAACTCTTCTCCTGCAAAAGCGTGACTGAATTGCTTCCAGCCAATTGCGAACACTCAGCAGCAACTTATTAGATAGCAAAGCAACGATTGCCAAGTACACAAAAATCATCCCATGGCTGGAACTAGATGTTTAAAAAAAAAAAAGCCGTCACATTTTTTCTTATATTTGGAGAAGGAAACAGTGTCTAACACCTGAAAAATTAAGATAAACCCACTTGAGAACACCCTTTTACATTTTTCCCCAAGTATTTGGCAAGATGTGGCAATAGGAAAAACCCAGCTTTAGCTTTGAAATTAACAGATGATTCCGCCACATCGAATGCCACCATGAAAATCACATTTCTGTGATGGGGTTGGGTCACTTCAGTAGACATGAACAGCTTGGGGCATCAGGTATGAGATTGTAAGATCTGACACCAAAAGTCTCGTTCTGGTCAGTTCCTTGCCTTCGTCATATCAACCTGATTTTCAGTGTAGCTGTTACTGTGTGCAATAATGCTTATTGAGTAGTTCTTTGAATCCATTTCCACCCACAGAAAAGATTCCTACATCATCCACACTCGTGTATATAATTTCTATCCATTTATCTATATAAATAGTGGAAGGATAAAAGGCAGATCTCTCTGCTAGCTTAAAAAATCTACATTGTTGATACTCTTAAATTTCAAGGGCTGACTGTTCATTTAGCACAGTGCTGTTGCAGTATTCTACACTTAATCTGCCATCTTGAGGGTTGTCCTTGTGCCTTACTTTCCTGGCTGTGAGTGTTAATCGTTTTTCTGAATAATGACTATCACCACAACCCTGCTATAGATAGTATTAAATCTTGTCCCAAGAGATATAATAGCCTCCTTGTGTGTCTTTGTACACCACGTTGCAGCCAGTAGTCTCAGCCTTGCTTGCGTGATCGTGCAAGATAATACAACGCAAATGGCAATGACGAACAGTGTCCTCAGGCTTTCAGCTACGCTGGCTTTGTAGCAGCAGCCACCGTGTAACCTCATTGTGTCTCCATTTCTTCATGTGTCTCCGTTTCTTCGATCTCACGCGGTTGCGGTTGGGCCACAGCACAACGAGTTAATGTTTGTAGGTGCAACACGCTTGCCAGAGAGCGCAGAAGGAGCATGTATAAAAACTAGTCACAAATTTCCAGCCAGGCTTATAACTTAAATCACCTCTTGTTACAAAAAAAGGTCTGCTTTCCATGGGGGAAAAAATTGACATTTCCTGAAATCACTAGAAGTTTTCATCTGACAATGAAAAATTTACTAGCCCCAGTTGAAAGCTTTTTGATTTTTTTGATGAAAACATAACAGTCCTAGAAAAGAAAAATCTCCTTGGCTGGTCCTGGTTGATTGTTGCTTTACATACCTGTTTCTTTATCATACCTGATCACTGCTGCATTGACTTTTTCTTAGCTTAGAAAAAGTGCTTTGATTAATATCACTGCAGAAGCTTGACAGTGAATATTTTAGTGATTGTACCTGCTTAGTCAAACAGAATGTGCTTCCAATTAGTGCTGGTCTGTGCTGTTTCAAAATAAATGTGTAACTCATTATCAGCTGGTATCACAGGTTTTGAACCAAAATACATCCCAAAGGAAATGTATAACAAATATTTCATATCAGTTGCATAAATCATGAGAAAATGTGCCTTATTTTTCTCTCTCTCCTTCTTGGGTTGCTGTACCCCTTAAAACACCAAGAGCCACGTGTGCCTGTTGCTGTCTAAACACAGGGCTCGGCCACCTCCGCTCTTTTGCCTGGAATCCTGGAGAAAGTGATGGGCAAGTTATACAGCTTCATAGTGAATTAGGGTCAGATGGTATCAGCTGCAAATAACCCTGAAGAAGGAGGGGTAAAAAAAAGCATTGTCATAGGGGAGAGTGCAGGAAGGGTCGCTCCTCTGGGGACGGTTCTTCCCTGTGCTCCCTCCTGTGCCCAGGAAATGTGTGGAGCACTCTCCATTTAACCAGACCCACTGTCCTCAGCGGAGCAAACCTTTCGTCTCTTCTGGTTTGTCTTTCAGCCTACGGGAGGAGTGTCCTTATATTTGATCTTCTCCTATCAAACCTCAAACAATGGCAAATAATTTGGGTTAGCCCTGTATTAACCCTCAGTGGAGCATCTGACCTGCCCACAGATCAGCTGAGGTTTGGACAGGGATTCCTGCAACTTGAGTTTCTATAATTTAGACAGAATCGGTGTCCTTTAAATTAGAGAATATATTCCACCACTGAGCTCCTGATATCCCATTCACATGGGGCAGATGTTCCCATTGGTGCCTTCACATCCTATGACCTACCTGAAGAGCCTGTTTTCACCTCTCTCATGTAGAGAAAGCTTTCCCCTCTTTGCTAATATATTGTTTATGAACTTGCCCCACCAGCCTCCTCTGCTTGGTTTGCTCCCCTTCCTTGCTCACCAGCTTCACTTCAGGCAAGTCCTTCCGAAAAAGGTACTCCTCTCATACATGCACAAAAGAGCGAGTTGACTATATAAAATAAACCAGACTAGCCTACAAAAAAAGACACCAGGCAATAAAATCAGTTATTAATTATCCAGTACGTGATCTCATTCAGCAGCAGCTTTCCCTCCCTATTTCACCCATCACCTGGTGTGCCTTCCCCATCCCTACCCTGGAGACACCCGAGGGCAGGGCTTGTGGCTGACCGCTCTGCGGGGTGGCTGGGCACCATGGATGGTTCATGCTTTGTGTGATTTCTCTGTGAGACAGCCCATGACACAGCAATCGACCCTTGCCATAAGGTGCTGTACTGCTCGGCTGAGCCGTCCTGAGGACAAAACACGATGAGGTGTGTCTGCTCCCCGCAAAGCACGACCAGCCCTGGTGCGGACGTGAAGTGTGCCTGTGGTGTGCGCACCTCTCTGGTTTGGCCATGGTCACCCAGTCCTACTGTCCTTTCTCTGATCATCTCCAAATTTTTCTCTCCATTTTGCTTCGGAATCTGATAGCAAGTCAAGTTTTAATTCTTCTTCTTTCCTTGGAGAAGAAAAATTCTGCGCTGTTATTTTTAAATTCAGGAAATGCATAAACATTCAGCACTGGCAAAATAAATGTGAGTAAATATGTGGGCAAGTGCAAATGAGGCATTCAGCAGGGATACCTTTCAGCTGCTGAAAAAAAGAAACACATCGAGGACATGCAGAAGGTGCCATTCCCCATCTGCAATGGGAACTCTGTGAGGCTGCAGGCTGGAAGGCGCTGGGTCGCCTCTGGGAGGAGAGAGGCAGCGGATGCAAGGGATATAAAAAAACTAATATGAAAGGAAGGAGAGGCTTTCAAAAAAAGAGTGTGGTGTTTACGTATTTTATGAGGCTGCACAGGAACTGGTTGGAGGGATGCTGCACAGACATGTTGTCCAAATCGGAGGGTGTTAAATGCTTGGATGATATTCAAGTATGCATATTCAACATGTCACCCGTTGGCTTCCAGCAGCAGCCCAAATCCCACAGGATCCCTATTATTAATTTATCCTTGATTCTTAGATAGGCACAGGCTATTTTGATAAAGGGAGGAGAGCTATTGTGGCTTTGCTTCCTTTATTGCTCCACCCAAGATAAAGCAGGATATTTTACAGCATTGTATGTACAGTCAATATATCGTCGAGCAAAAGGTGCTGGACCTCAGAGACCAGGATCCCTTCTGTGCGAGGCTGCCTAGTTCATATATAAAACTGGATAAGTTAGATTTTTCAGGATTTCCTCCTTGCTTCTAAATTGCTCAGCCCAAACTTTTGTTTCAGACCATGTTATAGAAGTGCCTGATGAAGACACACGCTTGGCCTCTACTTATCTTTAAACATAACTTAAAGGATAAAGTCCCTATTCGGATGAACGCTATGCCAATTATTTTTGGTGGTTTCTACTACACAGTTAGTGCTGCCTTGAGTCCTACCATTTTGCAGGAAGAGACTTCTGCCCAAACCATTGATTCTGGGGCCGTAGCAAAGAAATCCGTCACAACAGCCTTCAGCCCAAATTCAGTCAAAATACAGCCTTATCCCTTCAAAGATTGTGTTCCAGAAACTCTGTGTAAAAGTTGTGGGATCATTATGACCCACACCTTTGGTAACGCAGGCTTTCGGTCATTCTTACTTCTGTCTTATCACTGTTGTGTCTCTGCGCAGACCTTTGGGCTGGCTTTGCAAAACACCCCGTGAGTTGTGCAGTGCTTCTGCTGCCCACCACATCTCTCAGACCCCTGTGCAGAAGGGTTGCGGCCAGGTAGGAAGGAGAACAGGGTATCCACCAAGGAGGACTGCTGTTGGGGAAAGCCACAATGTCCTCAAGAAATCTGCTTTATTATACATTTTCCTTCTACAAGACCAGTTCTTCTGTCCTCATGGGTAGGGACTTTACCAAGGAGGAAAGGAGAAAGTTCTCTGCAGACCTGAATTGTCCTTAAACTGCCCCAGCTGTAAGAAAGGACTTGACTGACAATGTTATTTCTGACATTGGTCACACAACATCACTCTTGCAGAGGTGGGATGTGGGCTGGCGACTGGGCCAGGTCCAGCCACCCATTGCGCTGCTCAGTGGCCAGGTACGTGCCTACACCCAGATACCATAAGCCCATATTTATCCCTTTGGTGACTTTTCAGTCACACCCACATCAAAATGTTGAGCCTCTTCTGGGAATAAAACAATGCAGGGGACGTGCATGATGAAAGGGCTCCTGGGACAGTCGCTGCGCCGACTCGGAGCTGAGCCCAGAGACACACCATGGAAGTGACGTGTTTCATGTCTTTTCCCGTAAGAGCCTGGTATCAGAGGAATACAGGACTGGTACCGTGTTTACCCAGGCACTTTGAATAAATCCGCTTCCTCCACCAATACAAACCACTCAGCCAAAATGGATTAGGGCCTCAGAAAAGGGGGCACCTGCCCTATTATCCTTTAAACGAAAAACAGCCTTAAAAATATATGAATAATCCGTGTTGTTTTAATGAGATGTGGAAATTAGCTATCAGTGCCAAAACACAACTCCTTCTCTCAGCCTCCTGTTCTGATTATAAGAATGGTAATTTGCCAGCTCCTGGCTTCCTGTTATGAAGCCAGTTGTTCAATTTTCAGAAAGATTTGGGATAGTAATCTAAAACCCAGGGGCTGACACTCACCCAGAATGGATGATCACCTTCTTCTCCTCCTCGTCTTCCTCCTCCTCCTCTGCTGGGGCAGAGTGCAAAGCCGTGGTACATGGGACACCTTCATGTCCCTGAGCACTGGGGAGAGCCTTCTCCAGGGGGCAAGAAAGTGATGTCCATCTGTGATGGGGGAGACATGAGGTACCTAGCACCAAAGGCAACCAGAAGAATGAATCAGCCCCCGAATTTCCTAGAAGCCTTGCCGCCACAGCCCAGGCCTTGTTTTTTCCTTAGAAAAGAGCAGTTTTCCTCTGAAAGAAGCAGTCTTTTAGAGGGAAAAGCCCTGTTTTCTTTGCAAAAACAACCTACCTAGCATAATAAGATTACTACATGTTATGAAATCTATTGAAAGAAAGAATATCTACAGGAAAAAAAGGACTTTGCGTGCCTGGCTTCTGCCAGGAGAGCGAGCAAAGTCACCCTTGCAAGGAGAAATGCAGTTTTTCTTCTGGTAACACCATTTGTTCTTCAACACAAGAAGGATACTAAGCCCCTGAACTTCAGGGCTAAGTGTGTTGGTTGCTGTGTTCTCTATACGAATGACACAGCTACACGTATCCCCAGTGACTGTGTCAGTGGCTTCTGGAGTGTCCTGAAACACAGAGCATGTTGCATGCCACTTGAGGGCTGACCAAACATTAAGAGGACTGCCCTGCAGCCATGAGCACTGATAAGGGTAATTTAATCAAAGGCAGGTTGGTCTACAGGTCAACATTTAAGAATTTTCTCTTGTTCAAATGACAGACTTTCCTATCCTTGGACAGCATGAGATTAAAACACGTTCCACCTTTGCCTGTTTTGGGATGTTTTTTTAAAAAACTGTCGCCATTCTGTCTAAATATTACAGGAGAGGTTTTCAAAGACACAAATAGCAGTTCAGCTTCCACCTCCCACCAGCTTTCCAAGGGAGATGACCATGAAATTGCCCTTTGTACAGTGAAAATCATTCCTGCCTATACTGCGCTATTAGGTTACCCATATGGGCTTCTTCTGTTGACCTCAAACCCCCGTGGATATCATGTTCCCAGCTGCTGGCAGGGCTGGCACTCGGATAAGAGATAGTATCACCAGCGCCTTTGTACCCTGCATATTTCACTGTTTCATTTGGGTGACACGCATTTTTCCAGTGTTATATGTCTGTATTTCTGTGGAGAGAGATATATATATACACACACACACACATATTTGTGCAGCATTCTTACAATAACATTACATTGGAAATTTGCGGCAGGCAGGATCTATATTTTAAACTTTTTCTTCAGTGACCGATAGCAAAGTTAAGGTTTTCTAATGTATTTCATTCTGTTATCCACATAAGAAATCTCACTGACTCCTCCTTTGGTTCCTCTTGTATTTAATTTCCTACCACAGTCTATATTCTATCTCTTCATTCCAGGGAAATATGGATTAGGTGAAACGTATTGTACAAATGAAATCTGCTGAATATTTTCCTCCAAGTGAGGAAATTCCCTCTTGATTTGTTTCTGCGAGCAGGGCACACTCGGATACAGGCAGAGGATTCTTGGTACACACAGTTCCTTCCACAGCTGTAAAACATTGTTGTTTACAGAGGTATATTTTCCCAGATCTCTGCTGTATTAATCATTGCTCCTGACCCAGAATGTTTATTCTGAAAAACAACCACCACCACATCTCCCTTCTGGGATGTGATATTAAAGTATGAATGCAATGGAGAGGGCCAGAACTTGATCACACAGAGGCTCCGCACCCTCCTCATGCTCTTATTTGCCTTATAAGTCATATCCTAGGAGCTAGCCTGCACTTTCAAACTGTAATTTAAGTCCATTGATCACCTCCTTCACAAAAAACGTGAGTCAGCTATAAGCGACGTGGCGAGGCTGTTTGTTTACGTTTCCGAACAGATGTTTGACCAGTCTCTCCAACCTCCAATAAAATATTGCAGACAACTGTGAAGTTTACTAACCCCTTGTTAAAGTGATCTCCTTGAAGTCTTTAGCTCACCAGAAGATAAACTCCACCAACATGGCATGCTCCCACTCTGGAGTCCAGAGAGCCATTTCCACCAACAAACAGAGATAATGCCCGTAAACTTTTGCACTGGAAATCATTGCGTTTCTGGTTTAGATCAATGACATTAAAACGAAGACAGACGGAATATTTTACTCTTATCTGAGGCTGTGGCTAATTGCCTTTCTGATTCCTCACATCTCTGTCTCCTCTCCTCCTTTCCTGCTCTTGGCCCTGGGCTCAGTGCCCCAATGGACTGGCTGTCACAGGGCCATGGCACATGGCAAGAGGTCCTGCAGCACTTGTCCTTGTGTCCACAACCAAGGGTTAGCTCTGGGGATGGCAACACATCTACACTTCAGGATCAGCCCTCGGAGCATGACCTGCAGAAGTGGTTTTCCTTACAACAGCCCACCGTGCCATATTTGCAAAAGTTTCTGGTCCTTGCCCTCCACTTGCTGTCTGCCCACTGAAGGATGGTTATGCTCAGTCCATCCAACAGGAGAGGGCAGCAACATGACAGACAGGTCTGAGACCAAGGAGCACTGGGGCATGACAGAGGACAACGAGTGGGGAGGAGAAAGGGCTGACCCTGCCCGGCAGCTTCTGGGGTGGTCAGTACATGGGCCATTAGTTGAGGACAGGATGGTCAAGTTGGACACACTGCTAATAGTGGCTGACCAGTGCTTTTTTTCACCAAGACACATTGCTTCTCTAAAGCTACGTCATGCACTATACAGCTTAGGTTTTATTTTTGACACCATTCCCCCAGGTTTTCGTCTCTCAGTCCTTTCTCCCTCCTGCCCCACCCTTCCAGGAATTCACATTGCGCACATTTCTGCAAAGGGAATTAATGGTTTCTCTTTAAAGTTATGGGAGAGGAATGTCCTTTCTATTAATGCTTATCATAGGGTACTGCTTCAATAAAGATTCCTTGTAAACCAAAAAGAATGTCCTGAGCAGTGCTGGGGGCCTGAATTGCCTAAGAAGCTCAGCATCCAGGGCCAGACCCTTGAACATGCACAATTTTAAACACAAAGAAAACACTAAGTATCAGCTTAAGTGTTTGGTTGGCTCGGGGCGTGTTTATTTTCTATGCTACCCATTGTACAGCATTGGGTTTGTGATTTCTTTTTTGTTTTCTTTGTAAATAAATCCTCATAACGACTTTCCCTCGGCTGACTCCAACACAACGGATGAAGCATAGACGACACTAATGATTCAGCATGGTGAGGTCTGTAATCCATGTTTGAAGCTTGTCTTCTGCCAAGGGATCTCATGAAATGTCCCATGGCCCCATCCTTTCCCAAGGAAACGGGGCACACATGGGAGACAGACCACTCTCGGGTCAGTTCCCAGTTGCAAGCACACAACCAACCTGTACACCCAGACACCAGGAGGGGGAGCACGCACGTGGCTGGGGCCCTTCTCTTCCATCATGATCATTTTGTAGAAAGCCATCCCTTTTCCAAAGGTACCACCAGGTCAGCAAGCGGCATCACAACGGTATATGGCGTCAACAGCATCGGGTCTGCTGCTGCAAATGGCTGGGGTTGTGTCCTCAGTGAGAAGCAGGCACGGGATTTATGTGACCAAAAGGTGTAAGCTTTTGTCACCTGAGCTACGGTAGCAGCTCCTTCAGCTGCTATCAGTGATGGCTTTCTATCCTCCACATGCAAGAGGCATTCGAGAGAGATGGAAAGCAGATTATGAGCACAGTGCAGATGTATAACAGAGA
Source organism: Burhinus oedicnemus (assembly GCA_008921705.1). NCBI lineage: Eukaryota > Metazoa > Chordata > Aves > Charadriiformes > Burhinidae > Burhinus > Burhinus oedicnemus. Next base: position 4,131,125 of record VFFE01009212.1, on the reverse strand, counting down.
GTCTGGGTTGACTGGTGGAAGGTTTCTCTCAGTTGCAAAGTCAGTCTTTCATGCTTTGGACCATGTTAATGATATTTGATAATATATAGCATAGGAAAGATGGAGCTTCTATATCCCAGACAGCAGACTCCATAAATGCATTTCTAAAATAATTCAGTGAGAGATCATCTGTTACACTTGTGCACGATGAGAGGGAAATTGTCCAAAATGTGTATTCTAATGGGGGAAAAAATAATCCTTGGAAGCAGAGAGAGGGAATCTTCTGGCTAAGAGACCCCAGAAAGCTTTGAGTGTTTCACAGGCTGTAACTGATACTGAAACTTTTGGGCAAATGGACAAAGGAATTCCTCAAGGCAGACCTCTCTCAAGCCCTAAAATGCACTTCTTTTTTTTTTTTTTTTATTTTGTGAAGAGACATCTTTAATGTTTTGGTGGAGGAGGTTATTGGCCTGTCAGGGCTTTGGGAGGTTATTTAACTTCTTCCATTCACAGTCTTGGACTTCATGGTCTTCTGTCTTTATTTCTAATGAATTTCTGTCTCAGCTCTGAAATGTCTGGTTCCCATTCCAAAGATGTAATTTGACTTGTCCTGTAAGAGGTCTGGCTACATCCATGGTTTTTCTGCAGCCAGAACTTACAGCTTCTATTCAAAGCAAATCTGGGGCTCAATATACATGTTGGAGCCAAACTCCATCAAAGCAAAGTGCCCTCAAGCCCTCACGAGACCAGGCCCCTTGTAACTTCACTTCTTATGAAACATAGAAAATAAAGTCTTCTGCTTCTTAAAAAAACGAACACAATGAGAGAAAGCTCTTACTGCTTCAGAACATCCTAAAACTATATATAAATCTAAGGGTGCTTGTGCTCTCAGTTTTAGAGGTTGAAACCACTGGGCTGGTCTTGTCCCAGGGAAGCCTGTCATCAGGATGGGTGGTAAGGTCCAGGGCTGGTTTGCAAGCTCCCCTTCTTAGCTGAGTTAGTGGTCCACCAGGCCTGAGAGCTACTACAATATAGATACAAATGGTACCCAAGGCTGCTGGAGGTAGGAGAAATGGAGAAAATTGGTGGCTCACAAAGAAACCCTATTTGTATCCCTTCCTTCGCTCTACTAACAGGAGTGAAGAGAACCATTTTCATGGGTTCTTTACCCCAGAAAGCTGCTCCCACAGCAACGTTCTCCTCCAGCACTTCTACACCCCAATGTTACGACTGTGTCTCGCTAGTGAAATGGTATGATGAAGTCCCGTCTCCAAATCTTTTTAGCTGTTGGAGTCACTCTAGGCGTTCAACCAACCTCATCCCGCTGGATGAAGCTCTGAGCACTGCAAACCCCCATGTCCCTTGGTAGCCAGGGTTCATTCCTGTCAGTGGATCTTGTTCAGCAGCGAACAAGCCTTATTAGACCAGAAATGCGTGCTCATTAACAAAAAAGGATAGGAAGAAGGGACAGGGCTAGATTCCTGAACTTATACAGCAGAGCTGGGCTGAGAGATAAACAAACTATTAAATCACGGTGCTGCGCTGTTGCCAGAATGATATATCTCTCCTTTGAAAATAGTGTCTGCAAGGAAATGACAAATAATTTTCCATATGCAGACCTTACAGACACACTGAAGTGAGTAACTTGGAGGACTTTAGTATTTTCAGTATTCCTGTCCTTCCGGAAAGCCGTGGCCAAATCCCCACTGAGCACAACAAGAGCCTCCTGGAAACCGTACTGACAACTCGGAGAGCACGGTCTAGTAAATGATGAGTAAAGACCCCGAAATGATGTGTAGGATTCCAGCGGTACGTGGGCTCACGTCTGGACCGCAGCCATGTGGAGGTCACAGAGGGAAATAAATCAGAGGCCAGTGAGCTGTGCTGGTGAATTTGGCTGTGATTTCTGCCCCGTGCTCATTGTAGTGACTCCAGGACCTGGGACTCCATTCGTCAGCGCGACGGCGGAAATGCAAAATCCAGATCGTTACAATGGAGACCATTGAAAGAAAGCTCTCAGGAGAAAGTCTGCTTAGCAAAGGGAGTCATCAGCCCTTCGCAGCTGCAAATGTGTTGTCTAGGACAAGAAAACACAGGGAAAAATAAATAAATACAACCAAATCCTGCATTAAGGTCTGAGACCAAATGAAGTCACTTCCAGAAAAACATTGTTGAGTGCCTTGCTCATGTAACACATGGGTCTCTGTGTGTGTGCTGCAATCACAGACGGCAGTGGACTCATCAGGAGTTAGGAGAGCCATGTGCCCTGCCCGGTGTGGGGCAGGTTGGGGTGCAATGGGGTGGCAGAGGCCCTGCAAAGCTGATCAGGGATTGTGGTGCCCATTGCACATGCTGAGGGCAGGATCCTGCTACCTTTCCCTACCAGGGAAACCTTTCTAACATAAGCCAGGAGGTCTCCAGCTCTTAAAGAAGCCTCTATGATGCTCATTAGCTGAAAGATCAACTTGATCATTAGTCATGTTTTGCTCTCACCAAGCTTTCCCTCACCCCAGTTCTGCCAGATTTATTCCACCCTTCTTTCACAACTTGGCTTTTGAAGACAAATTCCTTGTCACTTCTGCCATCACCCCAGTGGCTGTCATCTGTGAAACACTGCGTCTGTAAGAGCTCATTGGTGAAACGTTCTTCACGGCAAGGAAAGTTTGTACCAGCATCTTGCAAAATAAGGCTGACACCTCCAAAAACTCCAACAGACTGGCAGTTTGGGAGGTTTTGTTGTGTAATTATTACCGAACCCTAAACACAAGCTGTATTATGGGGCTTTGTGCTCATCCCAAGCAGTAGACCGGGGCCTGAGCTTGTACCTGTAGACCTAGCAGCAAATTCAGATTTTAACATGCTATAAATAGAATAACCCATGCTGCTTTCTTATTTTTTAGCAAGGCAGCAGGGCTGAGAGCTGACAGCGGCTCTGCCAGCGCCTTGGTGCCGTGGAACGAGGGAACCGGCGAGAGTGGCCATCGCTTGCAATCAGATGCACCGTGGGAGGGTGCTGTGCTCCCTGCACTGGCCCAGGCTGGAGGAAAAAAACCCCGTACTTTTGTCAGGAATATTTTACAGAAAGGAGGGATGTTGGCTCAAAATCCGTGATTTTCTTTTATGAGAACTGTTGTAATTTTCTGCAGAGAGCATCAACATTGAGAATCCAGTTTCCCTGAGATAAACCCATTTTGGCAGGGGGTTTTGTCTCTATTTTTAGTAGCATTAACAGTGATTATTCAGATTTTTGAAAGACTCTCTCTGACCATTTTGAACCCCACTTGAGCTTCAGTTTCACAGCTAGACTAGACTTTCCTCTTCCTACATGGAGTGAAAGTCATGGGTGGGCTGAGAAGGACCGTGTAGTTTATCGAGTTACGTCTTCTTTAAGCCCTCTTTTATAAAACTTCAGTGGACCATAAGCAGGTACCCAGCACAGAGCTAAACTCTCTGGTTTGCAGAAAGCAAATGAAAGCCAGAGGGGAGAAGGGAGTTATCTCAGGGGGATCGGTCCTACCAAAGCCTACTCTGGCTTGGCGAGGAGTACATCCTTAGTAACACTGGTTGTAAAAACACCCTTCAGCTGGTTCATGCCTGCAGCAGGTGACGTCTGCTGGATGAAGGCTCTTGCCCTGGAAAGCTTTCTTTATTGTTCTTTTATTTCGATTCTCATTTTCAGGAAGGATGCAAAGCCTGCCCTCCGTTGCGTGCTCTCCTTCGGTGTTTCTTCTTCCTTCCCGTAGCTTGCCTTGGGCTCCTGCTAGATAGCAAGATGTTAAGAATCACCATCAACAGAAAAACAGTGTGCTCTTTTATTTTATTTACACAGCTGCCATGAATTTTGTTATGCCTAAATCCTCTGTCTCTTCCTCTCTCAGTGGGTTGGAGAGAGAAGAATGGGCTTTTTAGCATTTGTGTTTACTTTTATTGCTCTTTAAAATATTTTATGGCCTTTTAACAGAGTAGCACAATAATATTAAAATAACTAAAAAAAAAAAAAGTACAGAAAATGCATTAAAGCATCGTAGAAATGGATTTAACACTTCAAATACCCCTTCAAAGTGGCACCATGTCCTTGCTTTGAAGTGAAGCAATAAATTCACTTTATAATTCTTTATTAGAGGTTTTATTGGAAATTAGAGTGCATGTACTAAACAAAACGTCAGCTTATCTATATAAAAATATTTGCCTAGAACTTGGATGTACGACAACATATTGTACGTTACAATGCAATTTATATTACAGTAGCCAGCAGAGATTCGGTCAAGGTCCACCCCCGTGCTTAGCGCTCCAGCTATCTCTATGAAAAGTCAGCCTTACTCTCAAAAATGAGCAGGCAGATGGTGTCAAGTGGGAAAATAGCTGAGCCGATTTGCCGCAGGTTGTACAGCAAGGCCATGGCCGCTGAGCATCCCTCTGGTACATCCAGCGCTGCCCTCCCCGGGTGTTGCAGAGCATGCCTTCCACAAGAGCACACACAGATTATCCTAAGCAAAAGCTGTTGATACGCTGATAGCGTTATCTCGGTGGTGGCTGGAATTAAAACAATGCAGCGTGCAAATGCAGGCGATAATCACAGAGAGAGTAGACAAAACAAGAGGGATAGAGGAACAAGATGCAGGCAAGGGGCTGGCACAGGGGAGGCATCCATCTCAGAGAAAGCACGTGGCACAGGAAGGCAAAAGTTGGATGCTTTATTATAAAAATAGCCACATATACACTTTTTTTACTGCTTTTGTGCTAAATCACAGAATCACAGAATTACGGGGGTTGGAAGGGACCTCTGGAGATCATCTAGTCCAACCCCCCTGCCAGAGCAGGGTCACCTAGAGCAGGTAATGACGTCCTGAGGAGCGCTGGGACCCAACAGCATCCTAAGGGATGAGGCTAGGCCAGCGCTTCCCCAGGTACCCAGCAGCACGGTGGCATGCAGAGACTCTCACTCTTCCTCAGTGAGGAGGAGGAGGAGGAGATCTCAGACAAACCCCTTCGCTTGCTCAGTGCTGATCATTTTCCTTTCCATTTCCGTTGCGTTTGCAAAGCTCATCAAGAAACTAGTGAAATAAGAAGTGGGGAAAGATGATTATGCCAACATATGTTGTTTATATGACATAAATAATCACCATCAGGGCTGCCACAAAGGAGACTGCCACTGGGGAGTCACGGGTGGGAGGAGACCAAATGGTAATTATGGCACTTGAAGCAGTGACAAGCTCCCAGTAGCCCAGAGAGATAAATCTTCTGCTGCCTGCTCCTAGCTGAAGTTATGGCATCCTGGATTTCAGGAGCTTCCACTCTTCTGCATGATCCAACAAACATCCTTTCAGGATCTCCGGTGAATAAATAACTCTTTGAAACGCATCTTCCTTGTTGTGGCACCCGTCCCAAGGAGCATCTGCTCGTCTCTTTGGCATTGTGTAAACATGCACCACACAATCCGGAGCTCTTTTTTTCTTGACAAGCAACATAATTACTTCTTCAAAGGGCCAGCTCCTCATGCCTGAGTTCATCAAGCTGTCATTCAAGAAAGTCAAATCTCTGGACGGGCGCTGCAGCCCTCCCATGGGCTCTCCGGTTCCCCGCAGTTCATGGGCTCGAACAGAAGCTGTTTGACTCGGTTGGCCGCTGGGCTGGAGGAGGGCACCGGTTCGTGCCGATAAACAAACCTCTTTGCAAGGTCAGCTCCTTCACAGCCACCCCTTGCCCTCCTTTGAAGCCTGGTGTGTCAGCAAGCTCAGCATCGCCGTCACGGTGTGCGAGGGTAAAGGTTTTTATTGTGTTAAAGGAATGAAGCTGTGAGCGTTTCGCCTGGCACTACGAACCTGTGATCCCAGATCCTAGTTCCCAGGACAAAATGGGATTGTGTTTAACTGGAACCGGTGTGTACGGGGGTGGTTTTGCTTTGAAGATGCCTTTTCCAGTGCAGATTAGAGCCAGGCTCTCCAGTGGTGTAAATCAATGGCGCTTCTACAAAGTCATGTGTTACCAGTCAAACTATGTCTGATTTACCTCCCTGAGCATCTGTCCCTCTGGCCAGAATCAGAAACACTCGGAAGACCCTGGCTTTGTCCTACCATACCAGTAATATCCCGATTAAGTTATAAATTTGCTACTAAAAACCCGTTGTCATGTTCAAGTTATGCGGGGTGAACACAATATCACACTACAAGAGAGCAGAGAGAGATTAAATATTGGAGCCAAATCAGTTACAGATTTATTCCATAAACTTCTCACGATTTCATTGTATTTTTCCCTCCTTTGATGAATGGATTTTCCCAAGTATGACAGATTTATTTTTTGTGGCAGGTATTTTTTCTGTTGCCACGCTTTATGCCAGTTTTCCATTATATCTTAAGGAACAAGATGAGGTGAGAAGTAAGTTTGTTTGTAGCCGCAATTTGATTTAGGTGCGTGTAGTTCATATTTGAGAACTTTTTTTAAACAACACAAGGACTCTGTTTCAAAAGCCTTTGTATGGCTGTTCGGAAACACTGGTGTTTTTAGGAAAAGGAAGAAATCCAAGGGAAATGATAGGATCTGCAAATGGCTTTTAAAAAATTAAAAGTAAAAAAAGAACCTGTTTTAAGCATCACCTTTAAATTGGACATTTTCTGAAAGATTGTGGAATATTTACATATAGTTAAAAGGGTTTTCTTGTAAAGACCTGTGGAATATTTATGCATTACCAAGAGGAATTTTACTCAATGTACTCAGGCAGGCTTTAGGTTTCCTTAGATTTCTTTGGAGATTTCCAAACCTATAAATGCTGTAAATATGATCAGACATTGCTCTGTCTGAATTCTGTTAAACTGACACTTTTTTTTCTTTTCTTAAAAAAATACAATCCGTGGTTTATTTTGCTTGACCCATATTTGATATTTAAGGAAATTAAATACATCTCACATTTAGTCTCCCAAAATAATACAGGGTGTCCGTTAACACATGTTAAAATTAATGAAAGCTTGGTGGTGAACATAGAAATAGCACAGCTGCCAGGCTATTTTGTAAAACCGGAGTTGAGCTCTCCCTGCTGTAAAGTCTGCAGAGCAGATTCACAGAGATAATGTTTGTTGCTATTTGTAATCGCTCTTTTGTTGTCTCTGCTTTGTGGGCTCTTTGGTTACGCACTAGCTGCTATGCAATGTGGTACTCCATCGATACCTTATAGCTCTGCTAAGATGCTTGCAAGTTGCTCGGTGTTTCCACGTTCAGCCCTACCAGGAAACAACAACGGGTCCGTGTGTCTGCACCCTTGCGCAACAATATCTGGGTATAATTGCACCATGTTGAGACTTCCAGTGGATAGTTCCCCCCGGCAAATGTAGACAGCGGGTGATGTACTGAGTTAAAGGAAAAGAAGAAAATTAACACTTTTGAACGGCCCAAACCAGGCATTTGGATCCAATTGTTCATTATCCATCCTGTTTTCCCCTACTATTAGAGTTCCTAATTTCTTTTTCATTAAGATGGCAGCTCTCTTCCATTCCCACCTCCACTGATTTTTATGTGGCCGACCATAATTACATGGCACAGCACTGTGGTTCTCCGGTGGCAAGTTTATTACTCATTGACTTATGTTTAGTTTTACTAGCAAAAATGACATCAGAATCTGGCCCTCTGCTTTCGTTTTGCTCTGTTGTTTAATAAAAAGCGTGGCAGCGTTGACGTGAGCTTAGCAAGACAATTCTCCAAAACTCATCATAAGGTAGCCTTACCCCAAATAGCCACTCGCACTCTGGCTCAAGACAAAGCCACCTTAGAGCAAATCTGTGGTCAAATAAGTACTGCAGTCATGATGCTGAAGACCGTGACTTCTCTCATCAGCCGATATATACACGCTGCAGCCCCGGGAGTTCCCAGCGTGGCCCAGGGAAGACTTTGTGTCCCTTTGGACTGCTCTCCCCATCCCCCTGAGAAACCTCCTGTGGAGGCAGTGTGCCTCTATTGCTCAATACATCATGGCATCATCACCACTCCCGGTGTTTGCAGACAACCGTGCTCGTGATGGAGAGGTGGTGGCAGAGGAGAGGAGGCCAAGGTTTTGATTGAATATCCAGATAAAAGTCCTGAAATGGATCCTCCTTCCCATTAGGAAGCTGTTGAGAGGATTAAAACATTAGAAGTGATCTTGCATGAGGTCAGAAAGTTAATCCCCCCCCTAAAAAAAATTACGTCCGATAAACAAATAGACAAAAGCAGTAAGCGTGGGAGTTTTCTACAGAAAGTATCAATGGACTTCAAGCAAGCATATGCATCCCCCGCAAAGGTGGTGTTCATCTAAAAACATTTTCCTTACCACCTCCCCCCCATCCCAATTAAGCTTGGAGATTTTTTTCCATCAGCCCTTACCAGAAAGCATCAAAAGCTTGTTCCAAAATCCACTGACATCATAGGGAGCCTTTCCAAAGGCTAATGGGCTTTGGGATCAAGCCCCCGGTTTTTATTCCAGGCATTCACAACAGTGAGCTTAAATCAGCTCATGCGCTTGTGCGCGCCCAAGAAGATTTTCCAAAATGACGTTCATTTGGGACGAAGTTCCCCCCATGCGGTGGACTTGAAGTGAAGCCCATTTAGATCCCATCAATCACTTGAAAGGGGACATGAGGAGTGCCAGGCCGGATGAGCAGAAGAGGATTTCATCTTACACCCGCTCTTATCAGCATGGCCGAGGGCAGGGACACCCATGCCAGGCAGCTGCCAACGAAGGGGTGCCAGTGGCCCCGTGCTGAGATGACAATGATGGTGAGGCTGCCCAAAAGGAGCTGAGAAGTTTGCAAAGGAGAGAGTGGGGAAAGCCCGTGGAAGAAAGCTCCCAGAAGGTCTCTGCTCTGCCCAGCAGTTTTGCTACTATTCATGAAAGAAGCCGTGCAAGAAAGATCTGAATATTTCTATGCCTTCCTTTTGGTGGTATTCATCCATCCAGTGTCAGACATTAATCTCTGCCTAATTGACCAGACGGCCACAGATTCACAGTATGTGAATATGATCCTAATTAGCTCACTTCAGGTTACACATTGATTTTCTGCACGTTGCCTTTTGGAGCTGTGGAGCAGCTTGTTTTTTGAGGAGAACATAAAAGAGAGAGGGGCAGGGGGGGTGTTAGTTACAGCTATAAATTTTACAGTTCACTGGAAACCACATTAAATGGCAACATCAGTTTATAGATCAACTCTGCAACTGCTTGGTCGTTAAAGTGGTGGTGGTAGATTATTGTGTTGTAGCCTTGTAAAATATGGGCACCGTATTTGCTGGGAGAGAACTTAAAAAGGACAATAAAAGTCTCCAGTGTCTTTGATTTCTCATTTCTCTTGTGTTACACTAGGCAATATGATACGATCTGTGTGGGTGCTTTTCTGGGGTGTGAGTATTTGCAAGGCTTTTCTCTTACGCTCCAGAGGGCAAAGCTGAGGAGTCTTTCTGATTTAAGGTTATATCGACTCTGCATCACTCTTTGCCTGGCCCAGACATGGAGGATATGGCCAGACCATCCCTAAATTGCAGTGATCTTCCAGGGGAAGCAAATCCCAGTGCCACTGAAGCAGAGCGTCCACCTGCACGGCCAGCCCATGCGTTGGTGGTGCCTGTGCTTGGCTGGCCCTTCTGAGAAGCAGAGCATCACGTGCCTCTTCCAGCTCAGCCAGACCCGAGGACAAAAATTCACGTGCAAAAATAAAACTTGGAAGTGATAAAAAACGGAATCTCTTCCCAGACAGTGCCTAATCTCTGCATGTCTTCTGAAAATGTAGACATTTATTTTGGACTATAAAGGGCTTCTTTTGAATGTTTGGCCACTGCTAGAAACGCTGAGCTCGTTGGAAAATTCCAGCCACAATATGCTGCCTGATGACCAATAAATTTTGCATTGATGTTTTCCTTCCTTATCGGAACTAGAGAAGTGGTTTGCAGGACTGGTGTGATGTTCACTGGTGGGATTAAGGTTAATAATCACTTTTTTGTCTGCACGTGGCACGAAGTCTCTTCCAACCAAGGAACAATAAGCGCTGCCTCACCACGGGCCTGGCTGATCAGAAAGCTTTTCTCTAAAAAAAGGATATTTCCAATTTTAAAATGTAACATTGTCAGGTGAAATTAATTAGCTTTACTGCACAGTAGACAAATGGGAATTCTCTCAAAAACATACTTTTGTGGACTAAGAAGCTAATTGTGTGAAATGAAACATTTTACAAAATGCTACTGCTACCACTCACCACACTTTACAGAATTTCTCTGAATAAAATCCCACTCGCTTTGTGGAGGATAACCAAGAGATGAGATGAAGCGCATGGCTGTCATGAGCTGCTGTGGTGGGTCCGGGTGCAGATAGGAAACCAAACACAATCCCCCCTTATTTGTTGTCGATACAGGCTTTAAGATGGATGGCTATGAGGCTTCTGGCTGTCTTTTTTACCCCTGTAAAGGCCAGACCACTAACGCCACCAGATAAATTCCTGCTGCAGGAAGAACAATTACTATACTGAGTGGAGTCCAGTTTGGTGGTGATGGCAGCCACCAGCATAACTTGTTGAAGGAGTCGATAGGATTGACCTTCCCACTCACTTTCTCACAGACAGAAAACGATCAATATTCTGGGCATGTTTTTGGCAATTTCTGCAGAACTCGCATGGCCACATGTGAGACCTCGCTTCACTTTTGGCTCAAGAGCCAGAAGAGCAGTGGAGAGCTTTCAAGGACATGTGAAGGACCTCTTCTGTCCCTTTCCTGTTAATAGCAAGAGCTTTTGTTCCCTCTGTTTCAAAAAGTGATATAGTCTTGTGGACGCTAAATCCACTTTAAAAATAACATAAACAGAATTTGGTAAAAGTGATCGAATACACGATGCTCCTGTCAAGTTTGTTTGGTTGCTTCCTAACGGGAAGGATCATGCAGGCTGTTAGTAACTCAGCCTCTGAGTAACACGGCAAGCTACGCGGTTGCGATTTCCTTCCCAAAGAAAGTAAAAGAGGAAAGAAGCTGCTGTTTATCTAACACAAAGGGAAAGGGCAACGCGTCTCCGCTTGAGATGTGTATTAACATTACATGATCTGACTGCTCTGCGGTGAGGGACTAGGATGTTTTCCTGCTCCTTTTTTTTGTTTTGTTTTGCTTTGTTTTGTCTTTAGCGTGGGGGAGCTTTGTTTGGCTAAGGGGAGCATAAAGACGGAAGACCCCATCTTCCACCAGGCTGCATCCCATTTATGGCTCTCTGACATATATAAGTGCACTAACCCGGCCGCACATCATCCGTGCTGATGCAAGAGCAACTGCTGGTTTCTAGAAGACGTCACGGCCAGATCGTGGTCCTGGGGAACCTCATGGTGGGAGAATGAGCGTGGTATGTCACTAGTGCTTTGATATTTCAACAGGGGATCGCCAGGGACCTTCTGTCAGTGGGACAAAGATGAAAGATCTGGCAAGGGCTTATCTCAGCCAGGGTAGCAGCACGGGCCAAGGCACGCTATGCTGTCCTGCTGCAAGGAAAGTCATTCATGAACTGGCCTTTGGAGGCAAGCAGCTCAGGATCTCTTTGATGACAAATGCTTAAAAACATCCGTATAGTTCAATCTTGTCATTATTTGGGTGTTGTTCTGTTTATTGCCCTGTTCTTAAAAATAAAGACCTTGTCAGGAAAAAAGTTGTAACACGCCCCGAGATAGACATTATTTTCATTTTAAAATTTCCTATGTCCCCAGCTAAAAATGTGAATCGGAGATAACATCTGACACGATCTCACCATTTGTCTCTTTGGCAAAAGGAAAAGAGGGGTAATTCAGTTCTGGGTCTGACGTACAGGATGCCACTCGAACCGTCATACTTGATAACTTCAACTTGAACTTGTCCATTTATGTAAATGGGGCTGATTTATAACTTTGCAATACAGACTTAGAGCTTTGTGTGATTTTCTGTGTGGTAAGAAGCTGCCCTGCTGTAACAGCATTAAAGGCACAAGTTTTTCCTTGCCAGTTGTTCAGCACCAGGGACCAAGGTGTTAAGGTCTGAAGGGCCCTCAGGGTTCACAAAGCATGTTTCAGGCACGGTATCTCTGTGACAGAAGGAGTTCAGTGGAGTTTGGGAATGATTTGTAGTAAAAGTCCTGATCCCCACGATGGAAAAAATCCTTCCAAATCCCGAAAGCAAGCTGCAAAGTCAGGCACTCAATTTTCCTCTCCCATTAAAGTCATCATAAAGAATTTAAAAAAACAAAAAAACCCCCAAAACAAAACAAAAAACCCCCTTTGCTAGATACCACAACTGCCACTAAAGTCTAAGGAAGCACTGTCCAAACCCCAGTTTCTTGGGATTTTCATGTGGTTCCTCTGACAGATTCAGCTATAGTTAGACTATTTATGTCTCCTTGCAGCTTACCGATAAAATGTAAGCCTGCAGCAACAAAATCTCCTGCCATTCAGAGAGCATAAATTAGCATGGATAATCCAAATCACACTACCAAATCGAATGGCTAGTTGTGAGCCCATCCTGGATCTGGATTTCAATTGCAAGGCTGGGCCATCCATTACTGGGGTGGGGTTGTTCTGCCCATGGACAGGTGTACTATGATAAATCCCTGATCTTTCCTTCTACGCTGACACTGCCATAGCACAGATGGGATTGCATGAGACCATCATCTCGTAGAGTCTTGAATGAAAGAGAAGTTAAGTTTCCTCCAAACCTTCGGCCCATGTCTCATGGCATGGAAGATGATGCCGGAGGTCTGCCAGCTCATCGGTATTTTAGAAATGCAAGGCAAGAGAATTTAAAAGGTTGAGGCCGTTTGTAGATGCTGGTTCTGGGAGTGCTCTGACAGTGCCTTTTGTATTAGTCAGAGAAGAAATGCATTATTCCTACTAACCACTCCGATTTTTGTTTGTTTGTTTGTTTTTAACTTCATATATTACGTATAATTTCATGTTACATGACTGCAAAACAAAGCTCTTTCAACCTTTATTTACTAAAGATGTGCTTGGCGGGATTTGAGAGACTTCGGGTGGCGTGAGAGAAAACATGAGATGACTGGAAAAAGCAGAAATTAGCTCTCATTTTTAAGATGCTGCTGCTGTCTGATTAACCCAGCAAAAATAACACATCCCTATGGGTTCCCCAGAGCTGGGCTGCATGTTCAAAGACTCGAGGGCATTTTGTGTCTTACCTTGCCATACAGAGACCATCCCATAACTCCGTTTCCATATGATAATGAACCACTCGTTTGAGGCAGGGCAAGACTGGCTTTCAGGAAAGGCAACGTGAGCTGGGCAGTGAATAGAAACAATGAGTAATACCGTAGGCTGTGTCCTTATGGACTATAGCCTTCTCCAGCCGGGTGTGCCGCACACCGATTCATTATATTTCCAAAAAAAAGAATGGGGTGCGGTGAAACGTTCATTGAAATTACGAGCAACCACCAAACTTCCTGCCTCGCACGAGTTTCTTGACCATCTCACCCTGGTGAATTCTGCTACAGCTGCTAAAGCTAAAAAAGCGCATGTGTTTGTAATTGTTTGGGTTTCTTAAAAGTGAAACAAGTGACTGGCGGCACCAGCTTATACACAGAGATGCCTCTGGGCAGCCTGACAGGTTGCACAGCTACTGCTGCAGTGCCAAGAGCTTGGCACTTACTTTTTGGGACCGTACTTGGCTGTTAATAACAGATGATGTTGTCCAACACCCCATCCTTATGCCCCACTGTTGCACATGTAGCTGAGATACGGTCAGAGGTATACTTGGATATCCTACCCATTTACTTTATAGGGAAAATATGTTCTGAATTGTATGAGTAAGGAGGAAAAAAGAAAAATAAAGTCCATGCTTTCCTGGCTGGATCCTGTATCTTAGCTCCTTATTTCGACTCCATTTTTTCCCCATCTTTCATTTGCCCCTTTCAGCCAAGAACGCATGCAGGGGTTGTTTGGAATTGGTATGTGTGTGTCATATCAGAATGATTAATTATTCAGAAATGTTCTGTTTATAATAAAACTCCCTTACAGTGCTTGGACTGTATCAAGACAGCTTAGAGCTGGCACTAATGAGAGGTATTCCCACTTTTAAGGCTATTAATAGTGCCAAAGAAATACAAAGGAGGCCTGTAACACCTATGTACTTATTATTCATCACATACATGCTTATTATATAGGTATGCATGAGATAAATAGACAGATAGATTTGCACAGCACAATGCTTAAGCTGTGCCAAAGAAATAAAATTCTATCCCTGGAGAGTCTAACTGCACAGGCAAATAGGGGCTAGCAATGAACTCACAGATTACAATCACAGCTAAATGGCTTCTTTGAGCAAGAAGATGAGTTGGCGTGTTTTCCCTGGGAGGCTGCTTCTGATATGCATGACGTTATAAATAAAAAGGCATGAACCAGATGCCAAGGATGTGCGCCAAAGCTGATAAAAGCCAGTGGGAGTCCTTCAGTGTCAATAGGCTTCAGAGCAGGTCTACGATGCCGCAAGCTGTCTGAAAGGAGCTGCTGCAGCCTGGCATCCCAAATCTCCCCTAGACACCACTGTAGCCTCATCACCACTGGGTTTGGATACTTGGTGCATTGCCCTTAGCATCCTTCACCGTCCTTGTAGGGAAGTATTGTCATTTCTGTGTTACCAACAGGTAGCACGGGTTTAGCAGGACAGTTTCTTAAGATATCTTGGTGTTGGACGGAAGAGTAGCTGGATTAGCAGGAACTGTGAATGCCTGATTTCAGGTTGCTCTGTCCTGGGGGCTGTAGAAGGAACCATTGTGTTAGAGTAATCTCTGCACAGTGTGGCTGGAAGAAAGCAATGCAGTGATTTCACGATACCCCTATTTGTGTTGTAATCCCTAATTGTACAACATGGATATCTGAGGATCTGTTCTTCTCCTAAGTGTAAACCAGACCACACCTAGCAAAGGCAAAAATACGCTTTAGCATTCACCAGGTGGCAGTTTATATTAACCAGATACAGCTTGAAATCCAATTGCCTCCACCCAGTCACTTCCCAGCAAGATGCTGAGGTATTTGAAAAAAAGCTAATTTCAGAGATATATTCATTTTCACTAGGGATTTTCTAATAAATTCCTTCCATGAGAAAGGTACACAGGGGCTTTCTTTGTTAAAAACTGCAGCTCAAAAAGCCTCTTTACTTGTGGGAATAGGTGGCGTTCCTTTCCTTACTCATCCATGGAGGTTTCCGGCCAAGAATGGGGACACAACTAGCCAAAGAAAGGAGTCCACCCAAATAACCTAATGTCATGTCATTGGAAAACAGTGGAAAATATTCTGGAAATACTCTTGTCACGTGCTCTCCAGAAGCAGCATTTTTTCATGGAGGACGTGAAAAATGACACTAACAAAGAGCCCTTGAACAGGCCTTCTCTTCTGGTTCCACCTTTTCCCTTTCTGCCATGTCCCCCAGCTTCCAAGATGCAGGATCCTGGAGTCAGAAAGATGAATAGCAATATATGTTCATTTCTGGGGAAAAAAAAAAGTAAATAATTATGGCCATTGCAAGAAGATTTTGCTACCTCCATCATGTTGGGGTAAAACCACAAACCTTAAAACTGTGCTGACCGTTCTTTCCTCTAGTCAGTGGAGCTCCTTGTATGTTTATGTAATTATAGGCAGAGATTATACTCCATCCTTCCTGTGCCACATTTGCTCTTTAAATTAAAGCAACGTTTTCTTCCTTTCTGCTCCTCTTCTCCAATGTGTTTTTAGATAGATATTGTGTCCTTCTCAGATTTCATTTTAGTAGGCTACAGGTACTGCAGGTCATAAGTCTCGTCTTGTAAGAAAGGCTGCTTATTCCCTGGTCTTTCTAGGTGCCCTTTTCCTGCATTTCTTCTGGCTGGGATTCTCCTTGCTGGGAGGCTGCCTGGCAATGCATGCCGGATCCCCAAGGGGCTCTTACCAAGGCCTCTTGCAAAGGCTTCCCTGCTCCCTTGTGTCGGCTCAGTCCCTCTTGCCAGGATCAGATCTGCTTTTCTCAAGATCACACTGGTGCCATCGAGTCATCCTGTGGTTAATTAGCACAGCTGGGTCTTTCCTCCTTTGTCATTTCCCTCTGGTGACTGAACTTTACCAGGCTGCCTGGCTCTGTGCCGGGGAAGGGTGTGCAGCACAGCTCCGATTTGGGCTCGGTTCTTGCCATCCCGGAGCCTCTGGGAACATGGCATGACCCCTTGGCTGCTCCACAGCCAAGGAAGCAAGAAAATTTGGGTTCCCCCAGGGCTGGTAGAAAACCAGGGGCTCGTTCTGCATTTTCCCAAAGCTCCCTGAAACAGATGTGCTTCTGGAAAACAGTTGAGTCCGACAGATCTCCAGTCTTAGACAAAAACCCATTTGGTCAGAGTATGATCTTCCAGCTGTATTCAGGACACAGCTTGCTGGTTTTATGGATACACATATATCTTTTAGGACTAGAAATCAGCATTGTTTTTGTCTTCATGTGTAATGTTTGACATATGATGTAAATTTACTTTTACAACGTACAGACATAAAAGCTACTGTGGCTTGGACTTAGAATTTATTGATTGTAGAAAACTGACTACCAGGTTTGTTGATTAACATTGTTCTATACAATGGGAAAGAAAGAAAGAAAGAAAGAGTCAAAAGTACATGAAGGCAAATTTTGAACTAGATAGAAATTATTCAGTCTTTTAAAATTTCACTGCTGTAACTAAACAATGTATTTGGTTTAGCATGGATCTCTCCTGTAATTTTTCAGGTGTCCTCAGTAACTACCTACCTATCCATAGGCTCAGTTCAATTAAAAAAATTTCTTAAATAGATTTTTTCATGCCCAAGTGGTAAGTTACAAATTTAACAATTCTAAAGCAAGATTTGCATCTTCTCTAGTAAAAGAATGCCATGATTTTTTTTCACAAGCGCTTACACAAACATGCAATGGCAAACTCTGAAGTCCATGGGAGAGCAGCTGCGTGCCCATCACTTGTGCAGTTATTGGTACCCGTTTTGTTCCCAGTAGAGACTGGCAGGATGCAAAACCCCTCTGCTCTCTTTGTCCTTTTGTGTTGCTGATGCTCATCTTTGGCTCAAACTTACTGATCTTTTCTAGCAAAACTTTGTAACTGCTGTTTACGTGTTAGAGAAATGTATAAAGGACAGAACCTGGCCTCTAGTTGTTATCATGGCCTGGTTCATATAAAGTTTTTGAGCCTGACTTTATAATTCAAAACATTTTCGTACTGCAAACACACAAATAAGTGAGTTGAAGCTGTTGAGCAAGCCATGCCTGCAGCTGAGTGAGTGTGTTTTGCTTGCAAGTATCATTAAAGCAATTTCCCATAATGTCTGGCAGGGAGTAGGTTTCTTTTAATGATTTTATTAAAAAGTGAATTAAAGGCCAAAGGTTGCTTTCCTACAGCCCTTAATTTCCTGTTTCAGTGCCAAATGCCGTGCGCAGAAATTGCTTGGAGCAGAAGACAAGGGAGCTCTCCCGCAGGATCAGCCCCCGGCGAGGCTGTTGGAGCTTCGGCTCCGCGACCGCACGCGTGTGCGAGTCTGTTCTCGCAATGCGATTTAACATCGGAAAACACAATGACAGAAGCACAGAGTTATCAATTGCAGATACAAGCCTGCGGAAGTGGGAAAATGCGGTACTGACTCCAAACAAGGCCCAAGTGTTCTGTTTAATATCTGGGGTATGATTTTCCTTTTCCTGATGTCAGTTTGACATCAGTGTAACTCCAGGGAGGGTAACACGGAGGAGAAGTGGGTCCTGAAAGCACACGTGCCCTTCGGCATGGCGGGACTAGCGGCATGAGTCTGTGTTTTCATTGTGTCTTTACGCAGCCTGGATGTTGCCAATACTTTATTTACGATTTTCAATTTGATAAGCCTGTGTGGCACTTCAAGTTGAGGAGCTCCTGGTGGGCCAGCAGCTGTGGAGAAGCAGGATCACTTGCAAAGAAGCAAATAAACTAATGCAATAAGAATAAACAGAAGAACAGTAACAGGCTACAGCCTCCTCCTCCTCCTCCTCCTTGGGTCACAATGCTTGTGTGAGAGAAAATATGACACCTCCAACATAGATAATGGGCCTTAAACATCAGAGTTTCGGAGTCAGCTGGGACGTGCTTTCTGTGATATCCCATTATTTGGAAAACCAAAGTTAAATTCCTTCCTGGTGCGCAGAAGGACTCTGTGAGATGCAACTTGCACCTTTGCAGCATTCATGGGCCTGGCCAACTATTGGCAATGAGCAACATGTCGGTAAAACTCCAGTCTTTAAAATACT
The DNA here is from genome assembly GCA_008921705.1 of Burhinus oedicnemus. Classification (NCBI taxonomy): domain Eukaryota; kingdom Metazoa; phylum Chordata; class Aves; order Charadriiformes; family Burhinidae; genus Burhinus; species Burhinus oedicnemus. The sequence goes on along the minus strand of VFFE01009212.1, from coordinate 4,112,912 downwards.
TTAATAAAACAACCATAATTTACCCCACTGCAAGAGCTATAAACCGTAATTTAATAACGTGTTTGTACGGGGATGACTTTTTTAAATAAAAAAAAGTTTTAGTATTATTAAAGAAATGTAGTACATAAAAATATCTAATTGCTGAGGAAACAGCAGGATTATGAATTTCAGATATTTAGTATGGGCAAATCATTCTAAGGAAGGGAGCTGCTTTTTTATGGTGGACTCTTGCAGTATGGGTCTCATTAAGTTTTCAGGGAATACTGTTCCAAACCTTTACCACGCTTGCAAATTATGTTAAGCACATAAGCTTTCATCCTGCTCCAATGGTGATTTCTCAAACATAGATGATGTTTCTTTGTATGGGATATAAGCATCTTTCAAGTAAAAGGAGTCTATTTCTTACAGGACAAAGCTTCATCCTTTGGGCTCTTGGATTTCTGGGTTCAGTTCCCATGAAGTACCCCAAAACCATCAGTTTTAAGATTAGTGCCTGGAGTGGCTTGAACTCTCCAAAAGCTCGGACTCAGGGCAACTTTAGCCAGGCAAAAACATGTAATTTCTGCTCCGTCTTGGTTGCAGTCATCTGCTCTGACAGAAAATAGGATTAAGAATCGTATAACTGCTTCCAGCTAATAGATTTAGGCTGTGGTTCCAGGATTATTAATACCAGATCTGTGCACTACCAGCTCACCCAGGACTATAAATCTAATGTGGATCAGGCATGGACACATGATTGTGTTTTGTCAAATTAGCCAAGGGACACGATATGGAATTTATACCAGCTTTATACTTCTGTGTTAGCTGCACCCTGCTGTGGAAAGGCAGAAGATAGCTGGTCCAACATGAAGCTAAGACAATACTGATATGCTAAAAAACCTGCTGTTATAAAGGGGGAGTTTTTTGGTTGGATTCTTTTTTTTTGACAAATGTGAACCATTAATTGGAGTTCGTCTATGCTGTAGCAGCATGTTGCTCATCTGGCACACGGTACTGGTGGTATGACACCACAAATCTTACAGTTGGGTGCAAACCACAGCCTTAATAAGAATTGGAGCACTTGAGCTCCTGTCACATAGCCACCCTCGGGTATCTCTTTCTAGGGCAGTAACCATTGTTTCCTTATCACATGTTACGGGATCAAGAGGTTTTGTGATGCTTAGTTGTATGCCTACAACGGGTCTTTTCTCTTGAAAAACCAACATGTTCTAGAGGACTCTCATGCATGTTTGCTACCAAGTAGAGGATGCTCAGTTTTCAATAGTTAGCTTTAAAATCTCAGGAGGAGTAGTCCACATTTCCTTGTTATTCTGGAGATATGTTAAATATTAATTCTTGGTGTTGTTGAGGAGTTGGGATTGGAAACTTACCTTGCCAAAAGCCAAAAATGGAGCTCTCCTTAGCTCTAAGGTTCTCACACTATCACCAAAGCAGTGGGTAGGGGACTACAAACAAAACAGCATGGCTGTGGCGTATGTATTCTTGGCTGAGAAATGACACACGGATAACACATCATGAACAAATAATCCTATTTTTTTCCTTTTACATGATTTTTTTGTGGTGGGAGATGAAGCTCCCACGTAGCTGGTAGGATGTGGATAGGACATCAGGCAAAGTCAGGAGGCTGGGGAGGCAGGGGGTGACGACGCAGCCCACCCACAGCGGCTGAGCTGGTGTGGGAGCATGACCTGTACAATATCAATGGGCAGTGGGGAACAGGGCAAAAGAGTCAGCACTCTTCAGTTTCTGCGTATATCTCTGCTTGTCTAGTTGGAACCTGCTGAAGCGACAATTTTATTCTGGGGATTGAGTAAAGAAGATGGGAGATCAGAAGTCATGTGTTTTGAAGAGGAGCTGCCACAATAAAAGAACATGCTCAGCCTGGGATTTTTCTAAAGGAGGGAGCCCCACTCTACAAAACACCTTTTTCAGGACAAGTCTTTGCAAGAAGATGCACAGCAGGTGTAGGTCTGCTCCAGGGAAGCCACAGCAATGTGCTTGAGCACCTCCATCACTCCCAAGAAATGCTGATGAGCTTTTCAGACTAACATGACAACTCACATCCCTGTGAGTCACTTCTGTGCTCAGGCTGTCCACTCACCTTCATGAAAATAATTGGTCCTGAGGACTTCTACATCATCACACATGAAACACATCAGCAGCACTTCTGAGCACTGCATTGGATATTTGGTCATGTTAGAAACCAGGAAAGGGTGAAATCTGGAGGGTCCTACACGCTGTATAAGGCCTGCCGGTCAGGATTGACACTGGAGTGTAACAGAAGTCAGGCTTTGACCCTTAACTTGGAAATACAAAGCTAAATTTTCCCCTCATTTTCCCCCTCCCAAATCCTCCCTGGTTCCCTACATGGCTGTGCTGTATTATGATCCCTTTAAATAAGCAGCCTGTCATTAGCTTTTATCCCAGTGCTTGCTCAGCCGGACTAAAGTCTAGGTCTCTTTGTTTTTAAGACTTGCATGGTGTGTAAGTGCCAGATGTTTCCCATCTCTTGGCTCTTGGTGAAATAAACACGAACTGCCATAACCTTCACCTTTCAACTCTTACATTACCTATTCCTAAAGTACAAAAAATGGATGTGTGTTTATGTAGCAAGACTTTGAACTACCTTCCAGGTTTATGTCAAAAGTCCTATTCTCTAGGCAAAGATAACATATGAGAATGGACTTGGGTGTTGCTATAAAATTCGCCTTCTGCACTAATGAAGCAGTAGTCTTCATGGAGGAAAGTAGTCTGGGGGGATTAAAGGCCACGTAAAACTGATCTGACTTTCAGACCGAGTCACTCAGCTCTGGATTCGGCACTCCTGGAAAGCAGAGTCACTCCGTGGATGACAGTCCACTTATTTTATATAAAAACAGGGTAAACATTCAGACAGTCTGTAGGGATTTATCTGATGCATCACAGCTTTCTGCACAGAGTATGGAGTTTGTCCTTTTAATGTATTTCAGTTATCTTCGCAACTTTCCCCTGCCTGCCCCAGCAACAGCAAAGCTGATTTGGAGGGGTTAATAAAGGAATTTTCATCATTAATAACAGCTCATCTAAAGTCATCCTGGAGTTATTTTTCTTCCTCTCCTTCCTTTGCTTCTCATTTTGTCAAATCTTCCTTGAAGGCACCTGGGTGACTTGGCTGTTGGTGGGGCATAGATGGCTTCTTCAAGTTAATACTGATGTGTCCTACGGAAGAACCAAGAATATACAGCCTCAGGAGGCTGGGACCAGCTGCCTGATGACACACGCTCAAAGCTTCCCAGGAATGGCTACCCAGGCTTAGGTGTCTCATAAGAAAGTCATACAGCAGCTTTTCCTTTTTAACTTGATTCAGTAGCATTACGCAATTGAATGAGGAACAAATGGTGTAATTGAGATTGCAAGAGCATTTCAATTAGAATTCCAAGTGAATTATGCAAATAGAATTTTAATATGTGCTAATTCATGTCTTCCCAGGAAAATGAAGTCTTCCTTTGGGGATGCCTTTTTTTTTTGTCATAGACTCAGCTGAAAGGTGAATTAACAAGAACTGAGGAGTGAAATACTTTAGCCACTATTCACTCATGTATACTGAAAAGAATGTATTTGCTCCACTGTAAGCAGACTAGTAGCTACGTCTTTTCCCCACAGAAAGCTAAAAAACCAGCTTCCCTGCAGACCTGGGAAATTCTTGCAGAGAGTAATCATCATCAAACTTTTTTTGTGTGTTTTGAAACCATCAGAATATCCTCCCTGAGTTTTGTTTTAATCCTCAAGCCAAACTTTTGGAGCCCGTCTATTTTAAAGAGTGCCCATGTTGCAGGGTGACTCCACTATCCATGGAGATAAGAGAAATTGTAGGGAACCAGAGCCTGGAGGACGGCTGACTCCAGGCACTGATGAGTCTCCACAGAATTAGAGAGGGCCTGGCCTCTTTTATGACCTCTCAGCGCATATTTCCTTAACCGAGTTGACTCAGGATGCTGGGGTCACTGAAACACAAGTTATTTCAAAGGCTGGACTGAAGCGTACATGCCATGATCTTCTATAAATCCATACTGAACCACAGCCCTCGGATCAGGAGCAGTTACTGTTGTGTCTGAGGGGGAATAAGAAAACGGCACACAGCGAGACTAATGGATTTCGGGGTCTTTCCATAACTTTTGCAGCACTGCCTATTAAACTCAAATTTGTCCATACTCCAACCCCCATTGCATATGCTCAGGCCATTCCTCCATTGAAGCACTTACTGAAGATGTACCGAAGTAAACTCCGAAGTTTCAGCTGTGGCACACGCTCAGGTGCCATCATCATTTCCTTATCCTTCGTCAGTGCCTGGTGCCCTTTTGTCTAGGCCCCAATCTAGCAACCTACACGTAGGTTTAGAAATTATATTTTTTTCTATAAGTTAACCTTGACCAAAAGACAGAACATTTTAGTGACATCTTAAAAATGCAAGGAAAAAATTAACATTGCATTATTCTCCTAATGCCAAACTGCTCATTGTTTGGCATGGGTCTTATTAAAGGTTACTGTAATTCAGGGAATTCAGGAAATACATCTGTGTTACATATATCCACATATATATGTTTAAGATATCTATACAAGACTACAAGAATTTATCTGTGTCCTTAGATGGTGGCTTAGAAAGTTTAGAAGATAGATAGAGGAGGGACACCCCACAACCTCTCCGGGCAACCTGGTCCAGTGTTCAACCACCCTCACTTCAAAAAAAGCTTTTTTTCCCATATAAATGGAATCTCCTGTATGTCAGTTTGTATTCATTGCTTCTTGCCCTGAGACTGGGTGCCACTGAGAAGAGTCTGGCTCAGTCTTCTTTAGTCTGCCCCATCAGGTATTTGGACACGTTGATGAGGTCCCCCTGAGCCTTCTCTTCTCCAGGTTAAACAGTCTCAGCCTCTCCTCATGTCACATGCTCCAGTGCCTCAGCCATCTTTGGGGCCCTCCATTGGACTGTCTCTAGTGTGTCTGTTCTCTCCTGTCCTGTGGAGCCCAGCACTGGCCCCAGAACTCCTGATGTGTCTCACCAGTGCCAAGAAGAGGGGAAGGATCACCTCCCTCAACCCAAAGCCAACGCTTTTTCTAATGCAGCCCAGGGTGCCGGTGGTCTTCTTTGCTGTAAGGGTACTTCTCTGGCTCCTTATGTTCAGCTTGGTGTCCACCAGAACACCCAGATCCTATTCTGCCAAGCTGCTTCCCAGAAGGTCAGCCCCAAGCCTTTCCTGGTGCATGGGGTTACTCCTCCTCACTCAACACTTCCCTATGTTGAACATCATGAGATTCCCTTTGGCCCATTTCTCCAGCTTTCAAGGTCCCCCTGAAGAGCAGGACACCCATCAACCATTCTGTGTCATCTGCAAAATTCTTGAGGGTGCTCTCTGTCCCATCCTCCAGGTTGCTAATGGGGTTGTTGAGCAGTATTGGATCCAGTATCAAGCCCTATTACATGTTCCAATGCTCATGCTCTCCCTGTCACCTTCCTTGTTACACCATTTAGTCCCACTACATCAGCATTTAGCCAGAGCCCTTTGTCCAGAAGCTGGACAATTGCTCTGATAGAAAGCACAGCAGTCATGAAATCAGCTATTTTAGTGAAACTAACAGTAATTTTGCTCATGTAAAATGGTATTTAAGTTCCTTTTTGGCATCTTCCTAGCATACTGCAAGAGCAATGTACATTAAAACACATGCTGGGCTTTTTTTCTGTTACCTGAAGGCAGTAAATCACAGAGTTACAGATGTTACCTCAGCCAGGAATAAGGCCATCACCTTTAGCATTGGTTTCAGTAAAAACACAAACACTTCTGCAGTCAAACGACAAAGTTTTATAGCTGTGGTTCTTTGAAACAACTAATAAATATTTGTTTGCCATTTCTCTCTGGGGCAACTGTCCACTTGCTAATTTACACATCACCAAGAGGCCATTTAACTCTTGCCTGTAGATATTAAACCCTATCCATTACTGTGTCATTGAAAATATAAACTGTCTGGCGGCTGAGAGATGTTTGGAAAGGAATAAGAGCAACTCAGCCCACGGCAGGTCATCCTGAAACAGAGCTCGGGATCCCTCAACAGCCTTATAGTTTCTGATATGGCTTAACAACAATGTTTCTGCCCTAAAGATTGTGTACGGTGCTGTGGAGCAGTCTTCTGTAACCATCACTGTCCTTTGGAGAGGATGGAGCTGCCTAACACTTGGCCTCCACATTTCTAGATGTCCTTCAGCTTTTCTTTGCCCTCCTCTTCTGCTGTCACATCCAGGCCAGCAGCAGTCAATCTCACGAATATTATCTGTCTTACCCAAGATTTGCACATACCCAAATTACCTCCCCAACCGTTTCCAGATTTCAATAGTGTGGATCAAGTCTTCAGACTCTTCTTCCAGCTCATAACCCCCAGCCTGAGAAGCAGGTGTCCAACTCTTCCCCGGGCTTATTTATAAATGTACGGACGTCTTAGAGTTTTATGTGTTTGTTGTTCTTTGAAAACCTCGTCTGTTTCCCTGGAGATTTGTGCTTCATCAGTTCCTGTCTGTGGGTCCCTGGTTGATAACCCGACTTCTAAAAGCCTGTGAATTAGCTGGTGTAGTTGTTTCTTTGTTTTCCTTCCTGTTTGGCTTGAAAAACCCGTTCTCTTTAATGTTCGCTATTAAAAACTTTAAGAGAAATGCTCTTGTGTAATTTATTTTTGTTGTTGTTAATTACAGTTCTCCCTTTTTTGCCTCTTTTATGTTGATTCTCTCTGCTTATGCCCAGCCCTTGCAACCAAGATTTCCCTATAGATTTAGCAGCTAAGCGCGTGCAATAGAGATGTAAGTAACACTGAATTTCTGCACATGAGGGCACACAGAAGAGGCAGACACATGGGTAGCACCCCCTGCCATCTGCCTTGGGCCAGCTCCGTATGGCTGTTGCAGGTGGTCCCAGGTCACTCCAAGCTGGCTGTCCTCTGACCTGGTGCACCAGCGTTAGCACAGCACTGTGCTGAAGTTAACAGATGTTTCTCCTCCTTTGGATGGGGACGGGATGCGTGCCACGCTCACCACAGGACCCATGGGCAGCTTGGACCAGGCTGCAAATGTCCTGGAGATATTTTGCTCTTCTTCATACCATGGATTTCCCATGTCTGTGGCTGCTATACCCAGCAAGAATAGCAGATTGGCGAGTGCACACTGGAGTGTTAAGCAGCTTAGTTGATAATTCAGCTGTCACTGGTTGTTTCTACGAAGGGCTACGAAGATGGTTGGGGGACTGGAACATCTTTCTTATGAGGAAAGGCCAAGGAACTTGGGTCTTTTTAGTCTGAAGAAGAGAAGACTCAGAGGGGATCTCATCAATGCTTACAAATACTTAAAGCGAGGGTGCCGGGAGGATGGCACCAGTCTTTTTGCAGTGGTGTCCAGTGACAGGACAAGAGGTAACAGGCACAAACTTGACCATAGGAAGTTCCATCTGAACATGAGGAGGAGCTTCTTTCCTTTGAGGGTGGCAGAGCACTGGCACAGGCTGCCCAGAGAGGTGGTGGAGTCTCCAACTCTGGAGACATTCAAAATGCATCTGGACGCCATCCTGTGCAACCTGCTGTAGGTGACCCTGCTCTGGCAGGGGGGTTGAACTAGATGATCTCCAGAGGTCCCTTCCAACCCCAGTGATTCTGTGATTTCATTCTTTGTCTAAAGGCCGCAACACCTGGAGACCAGGCAGCATTTGGAAGATGCCATCAATATTTAGGGAGCGCCAAATGCCCAGGTCTTAGCATAGCTGAAAGAATCCTGAATTCCTCTGGAAGTGAATAAAAATACACGGAAGCAGCAAATCTGAAATACCTGCATGACCTGCCCATGGACTTGCTCTCGCTGATGTCTTAGATGGGTGAGGATGAGTCTGTGGGAGGTGCATGGTAGAAATTTCTCTTTCACCAGGTCCCTTCACAGGAGGGTCACCCTGAAGTCTCCTCCAACTTTGCCAGCAGCATCTCCAGTGATGCCAATGGCAGCGATCAACACGAGGTGGATATCTGTCCCTGGGAATGAGTGTTTGGCCACAAGCAGAGCTGGAGATAAGCCCAGTTTAATAACGTCCTGGCCTGACAAGTGTTTTTCTCAGCTGTCTCATGGACTGCTGGACTCCAGCCTCTTATTCCTGCTCAGACATTGCAGAGCATTCATGTATGAGTGCTGCAAAACACTTGAAAGGTGATGTTATTTACAGCTTCTCAGACTGCCTCCCTTGTGCTACTGACTTATGAATGCACCTATAAGCTCAACAGCATGCATTTTTTCCAAAGGACAAAGTCTGTTTGCACATGGGGAGCTGTCTCCCAAGTGCCAGCACTTTGCAAGTGCAAGCGAACCATCTCTGCCCCACAGCTGCCCGACAATAGACCATGAGCTCCAGATTTAGCTTTTGTCAAAAACACCAACACAAAGCTGACCATAAAATAAAAAAGCATTCGTTATGATATTATTTTTTTTTTATAGCTCCCAACTACTGTAAACTGTGGAGGAACAGAGCTGCAAAGCTGGCCATTAAACTGTCTGCTCTTTCCTGTTTGAACAGGACCTCTCCAGGGTTTTAGCTGCCTCAACCACCATGGGTCAACATCCAGGAAGGAAGACGTTTCTAAGGAAACCGCTGAGGCTTTCCACCAAGGTGGTTGCATGAAAGCGCTGAAACTGGTGAGAGTGACAAAAAGCAGTTCATTGGATAATGTAGAAAAAGGTAAAAAGTTATTGCACACAGACTGTTTTTATAATGAGGCCATTCAGGCATAAAATCACTTTAAATAGGTAGTTTGTTTCCACATCGCAGAATTATTTTCGTCTTACTCTTTCAAGGAGGAGTTTATCTAGGCACAGTGGTGTATAAATAATAAATAGCCCCGGGGGCAAGGCATTTTTACATTTTTCCCCCTGCTTCGTATCCCGTTGCAGTTGGTCTCAGGCTGCAAAATGAATTTTGTTTTCTGAAATAATATTATTTACTTTGAGTGCAGTCTTCTGCGAGAGGCCATGAATTCTCTTCTGCAGTTGCAATGTCCCAAACCAGACAGGGGCTTTACAGTCCAGCGTTTTCATTAAATGGCTTTTCTGTGGGCTGCAAGGCAGTTTGCTATGAGGACAGGTACAGTCCCATTAGCTCAGGGACCTCCAAGAAAGCTGTGTGTTTGCATCCAGTGTTCAGATTGGGTGCACGCTTTGGGATGCAAATGGTCCAGGGATAACACTGTGGAGACCAGAGGTGCAGGATCACCCTGAAGGTGGTAGATTAGAGAAGGATGTGACAGCCACCGTGCTAGAGATATACCACTGGGAGACTCTCTGGACAGACACAACAGGTTCATTTCTTCTGTCTCCTGTGATGCTGAGCATCTCTGAATATATTTCTAACAGTGACCGCATCCAATATTGCAGCCACCAAGTCCAGCTCACACCAGCGCCTGCTTCCCGTCTCACAGGGTCTCATCCTGCCCACCGTCAGCCTACGAGCTCTGCCCCCATGGCACTGTCACAAGGGCTGGAATGAGCCTGCCATCAACACCTGCTTGGAGGAACCAATTTAAGGTCTGACCCACCAGCCCAGACCTCCTGATGAATGGAGGTGGTTACTAGCAGCCCTGGAGAGACCCTCCAGCTGACCTAATGGGAAAGGAGGGAGGCTGGAGCAGCCACAGGGCTCGCCCTGTTCACCACTGCTCTCATGTAAGTTTTGGGGTCAGTTTGGACACATTACCAATGGCTTTCCACAATTCAGTTACAAGGGCTCTTGGTTTGAATCTCGGACTCTCTCAGCTAGCTATGCCATTTGTCATTTTCTCGTGACACAAGCTTATGTGTTGCTAGCCCGCACTTCAGCCCCTGCAGGGAGCCTGTGTTAGGTAAAAGCAAAACTGGACTGAATAAACAACAAATATTTAGGAGCCTCAGGGCATGAAAAAAATGGAGATTCCCTTCTCTCATTTGGTTGTAGCCTCAGGCTTTCCTATAGGCTTGATAGGAGAGAAAGGAAATGGAGGAGCTGCTTCTTCTCACCTCTTTCTTGGATTGCCAACTGTGCATCATCAGGGATGAATGATGGTAGTGAAAGAGGCAAGAAGACAGAATTTTGGTATGGGAGACTCAGGGTTCAGTGGGGAGATGCCAGAAGGATGAAAGATCGGGCAGGTGGCTCATTGAGGGGGATAACGGGGAGCTGCAGTAGGGAAGGGGTTGGGTTCAATGGGCTCAAGTGAAGAGCCTCCATCACGTGCTAGAGAGGTCCAGGGGTTGTATCAGAAGTTTGAGCCCAGGGGAAATAAATAGAAAAAGTTAAGGAAGGATCAGTCTGAAATGATCCAGACACGCAATAAAGTCCCAGGTTGCTGGAGGGGGAGGGAGCAAAATTCCTGCTCTCCTCAAGGAGCATGAGTGATTAGCTCTAAAAGCCATGTGCCAACGCTCCTCCACGGCTGCTGCTGTTCAAGATAAAATAACAGGTCATCTGTTGGAGCAGAGGTTCTTCCAGACTGAAGTCTAATTTGTGTGCTCCAGGGGCTTAAGTGCTGGTTCAAAGGTCACCAGGCAACACCAGTCTCTGAGCAAGGATGAAGCTCATTTTCACTAAAAACAGAGCCCGCAGAGCAGGACCCTGCACTCAGTCCATCACATGCGGTTGGTATCTGCACAGTCTCAGCAGGAAAGGAGAGGTTTGGAGATCAATAGCCTAGACGGGTGGTGCCAGAGCAGATGCTGGTTGTGTCACCGTGCTGAGATAGGGACTTACCTTCACTCACGTAGCCAAAAAGCTTGACATGCAGACCTGCAAAATAAACCTCAGCAGCTAAAGAAAAGCCTGGGGGAAGCCCCCGTGGCTCCTTTCCCTATGACCAAAACTCTGTATGTCTTCATCCAGGAGCCGTGTTATTGCTACATAAACTGTGCCTTCACCTGCATGGTGGATGATCTTTGTCCCAGCAAAAGATGAGGAATGCTTGGAAATAAGCGTAGGTCTCACTAAGCTCTTCACTCGCACACAGAAAGGAAAAAAAAAAAAAGTTTCTTTTTTTTAAAAATGGAAACATTCATATATGTGGTTTGAAAGGACCTTTCATTTCAGTTGCATGCCTCTGGTTTCTTATTACTGGAACAGCAATAGTTAATAGCGTGCAAAGGGTGAAACACAGTGGGGATAGCAGCACCTAAAGCAGAGCAGACACCTAAGGCCACCCTGGGTCCTTGGCAGAGCGATGCCCCTGTCCTTACCGGAAGGAGGACTGCCATCCGCTGAACCTGGAGGTGGGCTGTCAGAGAGAGAGAGTGATGAGAAGATCACACACTGCTAGCCTAAAAAACAGATTTATTTTTTTTTTCTTTTCCCCCAGACAGCATGGAAAAACATAGTGCAAAATGCACGTAAAGTAAAATGAGAACCCCTTTCTCAGCCAGGTAAAGGTATAGGTAGTACCTCTCATCAATTCAACATAATGCTTATATTAGAGGGCCATCAGATAAAATGGCATTAGAAACTTTGGGAAAATAAACTAAGTAGGATGCTTAGCAACCCAAGACCTATTTTAGGCTAGATGTTAGTCCACATTTCACCTGGGCCATGAATTTCTGCCCTGTCCTCTTCACTGATACACGACTCTGTTTTTCCTCTAACAAATCACATATTTGCAGTCCTCGGTCGCCCTTGGAAAAACCACTGCCCTTCCCCAGAAAGAAATAACCCACAAAACCCAAGAACCACCTACAAAACAAGGGTAGCACAAAAGCTCTCGGGGGCTTGTTGAGGTGCCCTGCAAAGCATTGGAGGTTTTAAAATGTTTGCTCATTATAAGCAGGAGCAGCTTTTTTCCATTACAAAGTGATCTATTTCACAGCTTTCAAGCCAAAAGTGTCAAGCAATCAAGCAGCAGTTATGCCTTAACAATTGCTAATATGTTTCAGCACCTAATGAATCTATGCAAAAAAGGCAGGTAAAGGATAGAAACAGCCTACGGTTAACTCCTGCCCTCCCCTTGCAAGGATTTTTTATCCCCTGCCTCCCAGTCTTATGTTTTTACTGAGCGGCAATTAATTAAAAAGATCAAGATAGAAGAAAGATGGAAACCTTATTACTGGTGTTATATTTCCATACTAGTTTTGCCCAGGGAAAAAGTTTCCCGGGAGATTAGCTAATAGTTAAGCTATTAAAGGCTTCTAAACTGGAAAGGTTATTTTCAAGGTCAGACAACTTTACTAAGCTGGTAGTTTCGAAATTATCCTGGGTTCCTTTACTAATTCATCGATCAAAATGACACGTTTTAAATTATAGATGAAAATGGAAGAGATTTAAGTTCCCGTCATGTAACCCGTGCACGAAAACTACACATTACAAGCCTCTAACTGTAGTAATTTTTAAGTGAGAATGAAACATTTGTTCTTATTATGAAGTGCTGATTTACTACAAATTCACAAAGAGCTGAACCAGCCTTCACGCTGAAAACGTACAATCTAACCAGCGTCTCCCAGGTGTTTTGAGCAGTTTATGCAACTTTATTCCCCCACAGCCTGAATTATCTTTCTGGTTCCCAGTTCGAGGTAGGGATGCACTTCCGTAAGGTGGGAAGCAAATACGCAGGAAGGAGAGATATAAAGGAGGGCTCTTCTCACGGATTCACTAACTTAAACCAAAATTTCTTTATGGGAATCCAAGAGATCTGCAGGGGACAGCTGAGCTCCCGTGACTTGCCTCAGGGCAATACTAAATCCCACCTGGACTCAAGGCAGGTCAGCTGTGTGCCGCATACGAGTACTGTGTCCATCGGTGTCCCAGAAGAAATGCTCTGGACCAGTGACTAGGGCCAAGATTCTGTTGTTCCCCTTCTGCTTCAGCTTTTGAAGTCTTCCATCTACATCAGTATCTAAATCATCCAAGTCTGATGCCACCTAACTAGGGTTGACGTATGGGTTTTCTAGGCTAGCTCGGCCATTCAGCTTCTGATCAGCTTTGCAATTCTTCTTAATACTAGGACCACCATTTGGGGATAATTCCAGATTGGGCACTGCAGAAGTTGCATTTGAAACATCTTGCTTTGGAGAAGTTGAGCACATCTTACATTTGAAGGTGCAGAGAGGAACAGTTGCTGCTTTTCACAGGAAGAAAGTGGGGTATGAAGTCAGGAGAGGTTAAATGAACCTGCAAAGCATTAGTAGGTGGACAGGTCCAACCAGGACTGGATCACGCAGCAGAAATCCATGCTATGTTTGAGACCAGGCCATAAAACACCACTGCTGTTTGCAGTTGAGGTTGTCACTGGGATTTCAGCTCTGTACTGAAGCAAGAGAAACCACAGCCTTCGGGAGCAGGGCAGAGCTGCTGAGCCTGGAGCTGCTGCTCCAGGTTGTCCTCTGCTTGGACTGCTGCCCTGGCTCCCTGTGCCACACAGGTTCTCCCACATCTCTAAAGTGTGCCAGATGTGCACTACTCTGCTGATACACCAGTCTAAGAGCGGCTCCACAGATACAGTCCCAGTAACAGTCCATGACACTGTGATAGTGGCTCCAGGGCTCCAGGCAGGTGTCTGCAGAGAAGGATGTGCTCAGCCTTCTCCAGAAAACAAGTCCCTCCAAGGTGTATCAGGATGGACACCAAAAAACAGGACGTTATTCTGGAAAAAAAAAAAAACAAAACCCACCTTGAAGATTGAAACCAATCCTTTAACACAGAGGAGAGAGATGTCCCCAGCTTCAACAAAACAACTACCAGCCTCCCAGGGAATGCTTGGGAGGCCCCGACTGGCAGACCTTGAGGCTTTCGCATCCCGTGCACAACACTCGGAGCTTGCAAGAGCCGTGTCACCCCCGGAGCCGTGCTCTCATGGCCAGTTACGTGCTGTCAGAAGCATGCGTGCTGTTTCATCGCCGGCTGCCTCGAATCGTCCGGTTTTGTGGGCAGCAGTGGCGGCGTTGCTTTTCTTTCCATCTGGCCCCTCTGTGTCCTCCAGCAAAGGAGTCAGCACTTGCGGCTACAGCTGTAGCGAAACCCATATGTCGAAGCTTGGATCATTTTCTTTCCCAGCCGAGGCATCTGGATCTGTGGCTTGTTCAGCTAATAGCCTTGCTGGCAGGGCTGCAAGCAGCTCTGGAGCTAAATAACCATGGGGGCGGGGGGGGCGAGCTTTGGGAGGAGCTCACCTGTCCTACAGGGCACTTTTCATTCTTTCTTTTGAAAGGATGTGACTCATTGACTTAAATTTCATAGACATACAGTGAAAAATGCTACTGGATAATAATGACCTCCTTTCAAAGTCTCTGCTATCGTATCTCCTGCTCCTTCAAGAATTGCTCCTGTCAAGATAATGTGTTTATAAGTTTTTTTCATCGTGAATCAGTTGCAAAATATTCAGGCAGCAGGACATATGGAAATCATATGAGGTTTTACTGCATTACACTTGAAAGTGATCACTTTAAGAACGTGGGGGCTCACAAGCAACAGGACGCTGTCGAACGACTGACTGCTGAGGCATCACCCAGAGGTGATGCATGGGAGGAGGGGAATCCGAAACTCCTTGGTCTTTCATCTTTGGGCGATCACTAAGCTATCTTGTTTGAAAGCGCATTTGGTGCTGGTCAAAAATCTCCAACTGAACTTTTTTCCAGGGAGAACATGGGGTTTGGTTACGTCAACACCATCTGTGTTCTCAAAATGTTTGTTTTTTCCATCGGAAACCGAAACTCCCACTGGTGAGCAGCCCAGTTCTCGGAATCCAACACCTGACCAGGGGATTTGTAATGATGATGACCACAGCATCACCCATCGTGGCAAAGTCTCCCGAGCTGGCATCTCCCTGCTGCCACAGAGCTGGAAATGAGACACGAATGATAACGCGAGCAAGAGATTTCAGGAATGGCACTTTGTGACCATGGCTGTTCCCACCCATCATTTCTTGCCTGGCACATCCCTGACTGCAGAAATTACTCCTTATCTGGCTCCACCCATGCCTACTGCCACTGAACTCCCTTTTTCCCAGAGAGACTCCACCCTTAGCATCCTTATGCTTTTTGAATGGGGTAACAGATCACAATTTCTCTATTACGGGTCAGGTGTAGAACCTGCCCGTGGCTCTGATCGGTGGTTATATGGTAACTCTGAAGCAGGGTACAAAGAGGCGTTACACAGGGCAGGATTCAAGGGGTAAGAACCAAGCTGACAGAAAAGCAGCCCAAATCTACGTGGGCAGAAGAGTAATGCGCCTTGCAGAAGGCCTGAAGCAGAGAGGGTGGAAAGAAGAAAGATAGCAAGAAGGGAAGACAGACATCTGCCATGCAGCTCCGGCACTCGTAACAGAAAGGATGTGTTTGTTCAGACCAGAGCACATACTCGTTTACCCGGGCAATTCCGCTGTCACATGCCGCACACCAGACAAAACCATACATCAAAGTTACCGAGCACTTGCTAAGCAGCAAGCGTGGCCGTTTATCATGTAACGTTACATATATGCTATTTCACCGTGGAATGCAGCATGTTATGCTGGAACACAGTGGCAGCCGCCGCCAAACATGCTGAACCATCGAGCGTTTTTGTGCTGGGGGAAACCATCGGTTTGCTATTACAGTGTGACCATCGGGCTTGCTTTGTTTCTCATTTAAGTCGCTCCGCTAAAGCTGCATCATTAAAACTTTCCTCACTTGCAATCTCTTTGGTGAGTAAATTGTTTCTTTTTATATTTTAGCAGGATGCACTTTATACTGGCACCTTTCTTAAAGTCATTTCTGAGATTCACCGGAACAAGAAATGGCCGAGCAGACGTATCTATTCTAGCTGAACATCATGAAGCCTGTAAACTGCAAGCTTTCTTTAGGGGACAGCATGTGGATTATTATTAAACCAGAAAACATATGTGAATAATTGAGGAAAGGGATCCAGCGTTTAGCTCAGAAAATGTGAAGTCAGCTTGCTGTGAATAACATATCCCTGCATTTTGACCTGTTACTGACAACAAATATATTTCACTATTACCTGGCTAGCAATGATTGGGTTTTTTTCCTCCTCTAAATGAAAGCCAGTTGAGAGAAGCTGGCAACAGACAAATGATGCTCATTCCACCCCTGCTTTTACTTAATGGCTGATATCAAGATCCTCGGCATTCATTGGTGACAGTACTATTAAAAACATATTTCTTATCTGGCTCTTTTATTCCTACAAATCGAGCATGGAAATAAATCTGTGCTGATGGAGCGGTGAGCACGCAGCCGTGGGAAGGAGAAGAGCTGGCCCCGGGCTCGAGTCCACCGAGCTGTGCACCTGCCTGGGCTGAGCTCTCCAGGCTTCACCTTCACACGGAGAACCGCAAAACCCAAACCCTCGAGGAGCCAGAATATGCTGGGCTCAGTAGAGGGGTTGCAAAACCCAAAAAGGAGCGTGTGACACCTCATTGCAGCCACCCAACCCGGCGCTGGTGCTTTCTGGGGGAGGACTGGGACACTGGTATCTGTGGGCGATACCCCATGTGGCAGTCCCAGGTGGAGGGACAATGCAGGGGTGCTTGAATGGCAGCAGAGCGTGCTGGTCCACCATGCTATGCATGCCACTCTTGGCAGGACTCCATCCTATTATTTCGATATCAAAGGATATGAATATGTCAGTATGCCAAGATGTGGATGCAATAAATTGCCGAGTGCAAAATAATCCCTGGCAAGTTGTGTGTTTGTGTTCTTCTGAGCAGCATCTCGTGTGTGTATGATACATGATATACAAACACCATCCTGCCCAGGTCAGGTCTCTAGGATTAAAAATAGATGATGAATTAAAATTTCATATGAAATTCTAGCTTTGGTGAGTACTGGAAAACATTACTTTCTCCTTTCCCCCTTTATCCCCAGACAGGCTTTTATTGGGGCAGATGAGTAAATGTTTCCCAGTCTTTTCCATTATGGAAGAGGGTTTTTTAACCACAAGTGTTGCTTAGAAGAAATGAAATTGCCTTACCAGATTGGTTTAAGGTACGAAAAAAAGTGCTGTAATGGTTATTAATGCCATACAGGCAAGGTGGGACAACACAGTGAATCAGGTGAAATTTAATGACAAGTGAAAATGTCATCTTTATTTACACTAACCAAACATGGGTTTGAGGTTATGTTTTGCCTGCAGTTCATCTGAATTCCTCTGTTTATTTCATTATCTGTCCTTGGGGCATGGACAAAGCTTTACCTGATTATCTGGAGTCAGCAAAGACAGATATAACTTCAGGCTTCTTAAGCCATCTGTAGATGGGCTGGTTCAGAATGCTGGCAGTGTGTGCAGACACGATCAGGTAACCCCCGTGGGGGATTAGGGTATCTGGTGACCAGTTCTAACATTCACAGGAAAAAACCCCAATCTTTCCTTGTAATGGCATCACCTAAGGACCAAGAGGAAAAAAAGACAGAGGGCTGGAAGAGAAGGAAAACACTGGGTGTCTGCATATTTCGTGCCAGTTCAGATATGGCCACATCTTGTTAATTTTCTCTTTGCAAAGTCCTTAGGCAGGAACACGCTCTGTTGTTGAGCCCCGGGAGGAGATACCGTGTATCAGAAGAGGAATCCCATCACTCCTCCTACAGGGTGGCCAAAATCCACCCAGGTCTCCTAGGAAGGTACTGGGCTGCATTTCTCATTCTTGAATTAAAATGCAAAAGGGTAATCTTGAGGTCTCAGGAGGTGACTGATGGGTGTCTCTGGGTGTGCAAAAACCACACTCGCTGCAGGCAAACCCCGAGATATTCCAGCTTGCGTCCCGCAAGCAGCCCAGACTAGCAGGAATAACATCCCTTTCTCTCCCCTTTGATGGACTCCCTCGGAAATAATCTGATATGCTATCAGAACAACATTCTCCTAGCACTCTATTTTGCTTTCAGCTCGACAAAGACAACATGGGATGAATCGATCATACAAGATTGATGAGGCCACCAGGCGAAGTTTGGGTGAAAACCGCTTCCAGATTTAACACCAGCTTTGCCTTTATGCTCCGACTGAAAGCACAACTTTATTGCATGAGCATAAGCAACTCAGGAAGGTACTAACCACTCTGGAGCCAGGCTCTTCATGCAGTTTTTGTTTGCGATATTTTTCCATCGTGTCTGAGCATAGTCTTAATTTAGTGTCAAAGTGAATCTGAGACTGATAATTTTTATGGTTTTTTTACTGAGAAAAGACATTAAGCTACTTACTTTGGCTGCACTTCCTACCCTGCAGAAATTATTTATCCAAGCACAGCAGCAAAGTAGGTCAGGGGAGGAATAAAAAAGCAACTGCCCACAAAAAATCTTGAAACCCTTGTAAAAGTCAGATTAAGACTCAAGACATCGGGCAAAAACCACTTGCCACGTTCTCCATGTCAAAGGAAAGGTGTCAGCTCAGGCAGCGATGCAAAAAGGCTGCAACGTTCGAGCTGCAAAATCCCTCTCCCATGGTTCGCAAGGCTCGCCACAAAGCAGGCAGCAGAGAGAAGGATCCAGCTCTCACGTAAATCCCGAAGAGCCAGTTGCTTCCTTGACTCCAGGAAAATAAAGCAGAGAAAGCGCTTGGGAAAATGTGGGTGAGCGGCAGCGCCCACGGGGAGGATGGGAGGAGGAAGGGGGAGAGAAAGCTTTTTTTTTTCCTGCAGTTTCTACCGCAAACAGCTCGCTTTAGGTTTAACAGGAGAGTCGCATCTTTTCCCAGCTCCCTGAAGTGAGGGGAGCTTTGCCGAGCCCCAGGAATGAACTGGGACGCGCACAGCATTGGTGACCGTAGGTCCCGCGCAGTGAAAAATAAAGAGCTCAAGTTGCAAAAAAAAGAGCCATCTAGGAGTGAAACACGAGAGAAGTACGTAGTCTGCCTGACAGCTCCCTGTAGCTCCAACTTAACCATCAGGGCTGCAGCAAAACCTTGGACTGACTCCTTGCGACAGGAAAAGCCGCTTTGGTGCAGCTGGGAGGACTGGAAAACACTCTCGTCTAAAATGGTATTTGCAGAGTAACCAGAGAAAGAGGAGCTCGCACCATTTGCGAAAGCAATCTGTGCGGATGAGCCGGGAAGGACAAGCAACCCTGGCAGGTCAGCTAATCAAGCAGGATCTAACATTAATAAACCAGAAGTGGAGGAAAGGAGATAAGTCCTGGCACAGCTGTTGGCAGAAAGGGATTTTTCTCGCTTCACCAACAGGAATCCAACCACCCACAAAACCCCAGCATATTTCTCCTTACGTTAGCCAATTAAAACCCCAGTCTTAACTCCAACAAACTTCAGGTGGTGCCGTATACTGTTATTTATTTGTGCCTCCCGGTGCTGATGAGCGATCCTACAGGACCACAAGCGAGCAGTAGGACATTTCCACCTCCAGTACAGGCAAAGGAAGCAATATCATCCAGGGGAACTCGTGGACCAAGATGGTGAGACGACTGGGATTTTCAGAATCACTCAGAGCTGAACGAGGTCTGATCTCACTGAGGTTGATGGGAGCTTTATTCCCAGTATCCGTAGGAGCATCGTTACTGGGGGTAGTCCCAGCCAGGGCAAGTTCGGGGCTGTGCAGCATCAGGCAGCGTGTGCCAAACGGATGCGGCCGGGCAGGCTGGAAGTGCTGTCTCCTGCATCCCAACCCTCCCAGGGAATCTGGCAAAGTGCATTCTCAGTGACACGCTGCTGGTGACCTCCACGGGCTAAGCAGAGCATCAGAGACAGACCTGCGAGCACAGTCCACCTCTCCTCACCCTCCTGGAAACATCTCAGAAGACAAAACTCACAAGTGGAAAAGCTGAAAAGTGCCTGAGATAGTAGGAACGGACCTTCAGCCAGGAAAGGGGGTGACTTCTGGGGTAAGAAGACTGGTATTTGCACAGTAAAATTCCAGAATGACTCCAGATTCCCCTGATTGAAGCCAGATTTGTTCTTTCACTTCCATGTAAGTTGGCTGTCAGGTTGCTTCTTTCCCTTAGGTGTTTCCATGACTACTTAATGAAGCCTTCCCAGTCACTTCTTACTTGAGAAGTAGGAATTCAGACAAGTTTGAAGAGCCTTTGGGGGAAAAAAAAAGATAGCTGAGCAAGTCTGGCTTCTCTGATCACACACCATAGTCGTGCTGTTGGTTTCCAGGAAGTGATTAGAACCAGAGGTGAGACCCGTGGGCAAACTGGAAAATATCGTTCAGCTCATCCCACGTGATCTTTCCTCACCAAAATGTTAGGAAACCAAGCTGTGTGGTATGGAGCAGCCTCAGATTGCTCGCAGATGTCAGGATGAAGAGAAGAAGTTCATTTCCGTCTGTGAAGGAAAGGTCACCGAGGAGCACAGCTCATGGCAGCTTCCACAAGTGCATATGTACCCACCAAACACGACAAAAGGCTGCTATCGGGGACATTTTCCGAGCAGACAGCAGATTTTGCAACTCCAACTTGTGTTAGGGCGAGGTTAGGTGTACTCAACCTCAGACGCCCACTGTCTTCCGAAACGTTTTTAAAGTCTTTCCCCCCCCCCGATATTTTCAAAGAGCAGCTCCTCAAGGTGGGTGATTTCCAAAGAGGCTGATTGTGCAAACAAGTCGTGGCGGAGGGTTGGAGTGGGAAAATGCACAGCTGGAGGAGCGGTGGGGCTATATATTTTGCAGTGTTTGGACTGTTTGTGAGCGTAGCCTGAGTCAGCAGTCTGCGTTTTCTCCCAGGCAAGCATAGATATTTCATGCAAACTTTGCCATCCTGTTCTTGTTTCCTGTGTATAAGAAATGACCCGAAGGCAGAGAAGGAGACAATGCAGAAAACTGCGATGCATGAAGGGTACTAATAAGCCAGAAGCATTTTAAAAGGAAGCTTTTCAGCATCCGAATTATTTAGCAGCAGAAGAGTTGGAGAAAAGGAGGGGGCTACTGGCTGACTGTGGAAACAGGCGGCTGCACTGTGGGAGCCAACAGGGACATGTAATTGTCACTTAAACACAGTGAGGAAGAGGAAGACAAAGGCTTTATGCCCAAAGTGTGTTGGTGTGCACCGCTGTGGGGATGGGTGGTGCTCTGGAGCAGGGTGAAGAGCTGGTGAACAGCTCTGCTTGGGCCCACGGGATTACGCATGTGAGGAGCTGCTGCTGTGCCCGATGAAGGCAAAAGAGGTCCCATCACCACGTGTGTGCTGCGCACCTCTCCCAGCTCCATTTGCAGCACTCCTCTGCTCTGTCCGTAGGGCTGGACCGGGCTGGACCGGGGCATCCCCCATACAAGGGTTTATGAATTTGCTCCTGAAGTCGGCCCTGAGGGCAGGAGTTCAAGAGTTTTGAAGACTGCATAGTACTGATGTCTTTGCCATCAGCAAAGCAGTATATCCACAAGACCTTCTCGCTGTGGGTGCCACCTGTCAACACTGCTATATCTGATACTTATTTTTTTTACCCCTTGTCCTTCCATTGCATGCACAAATCCTTTAAAAATCCAGCAATTTCAACCAAAAATGAATTCTACTTTTTTAAAAACCAAAAGGACTCTAAAAAGCCTGTATACAATGTACGACACTGAATTAATTTCCTTTGCTAGAACTTCCTCTCTGAAAATCGGCTCAGCTTTTTGGGGTCTGACTGTTCACAAGGGGTAATGCACAGCCTGAATCCGAGCCAGTCAAAGCTCAACACCTCGGAAAAGTCAGCCTTGGCTCCTCCGGGAACCAGAAGCCGAACAGCCCACATGAGAGCTACCAGGGTCCTCCTCTGGAGGAGGTGCAGAGCTGGTATCTGGCTCACACATGGCTGGGACCATCCCAATGGAGGCTTGCAAAGCCTGGTAGTCCGGACTGAATTTCAGCTGGGGATTCATGTTAACGGGGTCTGGAGCCGGCCTTTCTGCTGGCTCAACTTCTCCCCATCAGTGACTCCCTCAGTACTTTTCCCCTTCCTGGTGTATGTGCCTCTTCTGAGACCGCCATAGATCGGGAACTCATCTCCAGATGAATTGCTGCTTGCCCAGAGTTTGTCACTGCTGTGGGATCATCAGCAGAAAAATGCCTCAAAACATTCATCATCATTATCATAATTATTACTGTGATTGCTGCTCAGTCCTGGGAAAGCAACAGAAGTTTCTCACACAGAAATCCCTGATAAACCATCAGCAAATCTTTCTTTTTTTTTTTTTTTAATATATATATATATATAATTTATTTCCAAGAGGAATAGCATGCAATTCTTGCTCCTTTGGCCAGTGGGGGCTTGGAGCTGTGTGTAAGCGGCACGCTCATACGAGTACCAGCCCCGGGTTCTGTGTAACCCGAGTGAAAACAGCAAAAGGTAACGGGGAAATAGATGTCAGCAGTGCTTCTAATCATCGCCGGCCTCCTTTGACACATGTTTTTAATTGCTCTAAAAAAAAAAAAAAAGAAATAAAACCAGTTATGAATAATCTAATAAGCTTACCAACCACCTGTGAAACGTGGCTTCCCAGCTGCAGAAAATCAAATGCAAGAATAGAAAACAGAGCGTTCTCCGAGGCAACACACATACACATTAGAGGCACGTCATTCCAAAGCCGCAGAAGAAAAATGCATTAATGCCATTTTTGGCTCACGGTGTACCTGCCACTCTGTAAAAAGTATCTCGGAGGAGTGTTTATTTAAGAAACACAGAGAATCTGCTTTAAAGTCAAAAGGTAGAGGGGGAAGATGGAAGAGGGAAACCTGCTCCTTGGCATAATTTCAAATGAAAAAAATCAACATCACCAACAAAATCCCACATAGCATTAATTTGAGGGATTGCAGTCCAGCAGGCAGAATTACTCAGGAATAATTAAGCATGTTTCCCTGATACGGAGATATTCAGGAGTAAGTGTTCGAGCAAAGTTAAAATGCAGAGCTGTATAGGCACGGCTTTATTCGAAAAGTAATTTGTTTTCCTGGTATGAAAAGAAGGTTATGTTTGCTACATTTTGGAGCCACCCAGCAAATGTCCCCGTGAAGCTGTTTTTCATGGGAAAGAGCTATTTCACGGAGGGGAAAAAGGTAACATCCTGACATGGAGGGAAAAAAGTGAACTGTATTTTCAAGTCTGTTTTGACATGTTTTTCTTCTACACAGAACCAGACTTCAAATACAGCTTCTTAACCACGACAGCTAAATGACCCACCCAGAGAACTCTTTTTTCCACAAACAATATAGCGTCTGGAGAAGGAGCCTGAGAGGAAAAGCAAACAGTCCTTAAAGCAACTGCTTTATTTGGATAGTTCTGAACCACTGGCATTGGGGGCAGATTTTAAGTCGGTGGGCGTGAGGAGAGGAAAGCTCATGGTTTTGATTTGAAGTAGCCACATCAAAACCTGTTTTAGAGAAGGGAATGGCAGTATTTTGAAAAATACATCCTTCTTAAGGGGATGTTAGGGAAAACAATTCCATGGCCTGTTGAATGATAAAAGCCAACATGTTGGCTGAGGAGAAAAAAAACATTTGCCTGTAAGTGAGGTTCTCAGATAAATCCAAGATATCCCTTCCCCGGTCACAGCAATACCTTTAGATGAAGGAAATTATCATGCACACGTGTTACTAGTGGGCAAAGAAGGGTCCGTGAGCAGGATCGGTGTCAAAATGTTGTTCTTTTTTTCCCACCTAATGGACTGCAAACCCGCAACGGTGCACACAGTGTCAGCAGGACACTAAAACCCGACTGTCCCATCCTGAAGAGATCTGGAGCCCCCATTATGGATCCACCTACCCATCCTGTCCAGGTACCTCCTATCAGCTGAGAGTCCCCAAGTCATTGCTGATGCAGCAATGGTGGATGAGACACAAATCTGCATGCTGGCTGCTGTGGGATGGTGTTGAACAGTAACATGACCTGAACCAACAAAGACATTGAGAGGGGCTGCTGCAAAATTAGGGCATCTCTTGTAGCGTCTTCCAGCCTTTGACTTCGGCTTTCCCATGTACTATGATAACTATATCATAAGCCCACTCTAGGGTTTTATTTGGTGACGGAATTTCATTTCCCATGCTACCACAACATTGCATCTTCCCTGGATGGCTGCTTCTAGGTCCAAAGGAGCTTTTCTTACTTTTTGTGAACCACTTTGCACATTTCAACAGGTGAAGAAAAGCAAGGCAAAACATCAGGCAGTTCTTCTGTATGGTCAGAGGCTTCTGAACAGGCAGGGAAGGAGAGCAGAGAGCAGCAGAAGATGGGTGATATCCTCACCAAAGTCCAAGCATGGGGTGGGTGGCCATGACATGGCTGGACCAGCAAAGGACCTACATGCCAGCCTCTTCTCTGACAGGCCATGAAGTTTCTGGCTGAGGCAGCCAGAGATCAGAATTGCACTTCCATGAAGGTTTCTGAGGTCTGGAGATGTGTTTTGATTCCGGTGTGGAACAAGAACCAAACTTTTCAAATGCTTCCCCAAAGTCGATTTGTTTTTTTGTTGTTGTTGCCATTGAAACATCTGTTTTCAGATTGAGAGGATCAGAGTTCTTGTTTAGATCCTTCTCTGCTTATAAATTTACCCCAGAAACTCTGAGAACTTTCCCATGGAAATGTTATTAATGGGACTGTTGCAGTGCAAGATGTTTTGGTTTGGATGAAGCAGCATTTTCCAGCAACAATGACAATAAATTTCATTAAAATGTTTGAGTGGCTCCAGTCCCCAAAAGAACCAAAATGGTTTTCGAGCATCTTCGGGTCCTGCAACATAAAACATACGATAACAAAGTAACATTATTGTCACCCATCAGATAGGCAATAATATGGTATTCACTTTGCATATCTGTAATGGCCCTACATCAATGGATCTTTGTTTGCAACAAATCTCTTACAAAAATGGGAAAAGGAAAATACCATGAAATACCTCCAGACTTTCAATGCCATTCAGCAAGGATGCATTTTGGTCATTAATCACCCACATTTAGGCAAGCAGTTAGAAAAGCCCAGCTGTTTCAAGCCACAATGCTTTCCTTTATTACATTAACGTCTCCCGACTAAAAAGACAGCTTCTACCAGTGATCTCCAAGAAGGGCCATAATGCCTTATTCCCAACGTGGTCGTTGTGGCATTGTTTTAGATTGAAAAGTTCATGGACTTAATGCCTTTAAAAAATCCCAGTTCAGCCTAATTATCTTCTGAAGAGTTTCGTACAGGCAATATCTGATTTCAAACCAGCGCTGTGTTTACCCGGCAGCTCCCAGGACAGCGTGGGGTCTCTGGGGACTATGAAAGTGAGCTCTTGTTTTCCCCTAAAAACCTTCACAGAAAGCACATGCTGGGAGCGGTTATGGATACCCCCCTCCAGAGATGCGCTGTTGGGATGGGGTCAGGTACGGAACAAGCTCTGAGCTTCAAACAAGTGGGAGCTGTCTGATGCGTTTAACCTGTGCTTCGTGCCACATCCTGCTAAAGCACTGACCGAATGACACCTTATTCCTTCCCCTTCCAGTAATGCGTAGTGCAGAGCTGCCGCGTTTCCTCTGCTCGTCTCTGATTCAGGCTCTTTTTTCCCATGAATCAGACATCCTGCTACCGGCCTCTTTTTTCTCCCCTGATACTCACACCCACTTCTCCGGCGACGTGGTCCTTTCTGCTTCCCACCGCTCGCCCTCCTACTCACCGGTGTCCAACCGCGCCTGTAGCTCCCGAGTCTGGACTTTCCCAGGGGATTCGGTGTCGGGAGGGATTTGGGCACTGCTAAGCCTCACCTGCTAAGCGTTTCCAGGTAAAGGCATATTTTGCTGGATCCGGCCCATGAGCATCCTCCGGCACAGGACCACACTCCCTTGTCCTCACCCTAGGGCTGGGGCTGCGCGTCTGGAGCTGCTCGCAGCCGCCCCCTCTTTTGGCAGTACCTCTCCCCATCAATGCCTTCCAGGGACTAAGTGCACTGCTCCTCAAACCCACAGCTTTAGAGTGGGTTTAAAATTTCCCAGGGCACATTCCTACGGCCTCTAGTTTCCAAACTCTCAGGAATTTGCCACACAAACATGTTCCTTCCCTCTATTTGTTTCTTCCAAGTAATTAGATGGGGGATTGTTTGCTACCTGTCATACCTTGGTTTAAGCCATTTGGGAACAAAGTGAGAGAAGAAAAAAATAAAAGAGACTTGCAGTGGATTAAGACTGCTGATTGTAGTAACAAGAGGAGGTATTTTAATGACAGGTTTAAGACTTGCTAAGTAACTGCCATGAGGATTATGAATACATTTTGTAACAGGGTAAGATTAACAGATAATCCTCTACAAAAAAAAAAAAAAAAAAAAAAGATGGCGAATGGTTTTTTAAAAGAAAAATAAACTCCAAAAATACCAAAAGCCTTCAGAAATTCCACGTAAGAAAAATTTTCCCTAGAAATGTTGACATCATTAGATATTTTCAGGTCACTGTCCTCGGCAGGATTAAATTGGTGTGTTTTAATGTGAGTGGAACGATGTTGATTTATACCTCGTTTAACTTGGGCATTTTTTAAATGAACTAAAAAGCTTCTTGCCAAGGAGCAGCCTGGCATCTTCAGCTGCAGGGAGTGCAGCCCGCAAGGAGCAAGCTGCCTTCCTTAGAAAATGAGCTCTTGCTCCCAAACAATGCTGTTATTGATACCTAAATGTCATATGGAAATTTCGAGGACACTTGGGGCCTTTCTCTTTCCTGAGTCCACAAGACTTGATCTTAACCCTCGCCAAACTGAGTCTCTGACCAGCAATTAGCTTTCGGTTTTGACCCTTTCATTCTGTATTCATCACGACTAACACAGAAAAGGTTGTATTTTCACTCATTATTAGCAACGGGAATGTACTCGCTGTAACACCTTCTTGGCTCTACATGCCACAAGATCCATGTGGGCAGATCTCTGCTGACAATGAATGAGTTTCTGAGCGGGTTTTGCAGCTCTCCGAAAGGAGCTGAAGACTGGGATGCTTGTGCTTGGTGAGGGACGTGGCCGCTCAGACATCTGCCAGCTGTAAAGCAAGCCCAGCATTGACGGGAAGGACTATGCCTATTCTCTGGCCAGCAGAAATTGGGACTGATTTCCTTACTGTCTTTTTAAAATGCCATTTATTCCAGTATGAAGAAGAGTATAAATTTAGAAATGAGTTAAAAGGAGATGTTATAGGCTCTTTCACTTAACTTGAAGCTGAGCTTCACCAACTCTGTTTTCCAACTGCAAAATCAGGGAGCCACCGTTTGCAACTGGACTTGGATTCCGTAGCGGGAATCTCTGGTTTAAAGCATTTCTGAGCTATGCCTTGGCAAATAACACCATGTTTTTTCCAAGAGGGAAGTGCTGATATTACCATACCTTATACGGTGCCCACGAATGACAGACCTCAGTAACCCTTCACTTAAAAGCAGCAGAAAAAAAAACACTCCATGGAAAGAAAAATAAGAATTAATAGATCATTTTTGGTAGGAAGTATCTTATTGGTCTTCTACTCTCACTCAGCAGAGAGAGATGAAGATCATCGCCTGTCACGCTGCAGGATAAATCCCAACTGCCAAAGGCTTCACCGATGGATGGGTCTTTTCACCATCTCAGACACAGAAGCAAGACTCAAGCTATGTTGCTGCTGGGGCATTAAATTGCACTTTGGGGCTGCAGAAAGGCTTTCTAAGATTAGAGAGAGAGACATGAAAGCAAACTCTGATTTAAATGAAGGTGGGAAATGTAGCTCAAAAAGACAAAACTGTCTGGACATAACCTTCCTCAAGTTAAATCAGTGCAGCCATTTCACTTATCGGGACAGGTTTTGCAGCAAGCTTCTGGTTAAGTGTCCAGTTATGGTCTTTGTCTGGTCCATGACCACAGAGAAGCAAAAACTGCTTTTTCTCTGAGAGAAGCAGTTTCTTGCCAAGTATCCCCACACAAAGAAAACAAACACACGAGAAGGCACCATCACAGATACCTAGGGAGATAAGCTGCAAAAACATGTGCTCTGGGCAAAAGTGCAAGGTGCAGAATGTGAGTTCATGATCTACATGTGTTCTTCACTCTGCTTTGTTTATTTTCACTCGGTTTTGATGTGTTAAATTAAGGGATAGTTCATGGCCGTAAGTCATCTTCTTGCTGTTGGAAGCCAAATAGTGGGAAGCAGGTATCTTGCACATCAGAGGCCAGCTGTTTCACAGGGAGACTTCAAATGGCTGGGGCGAGAACATGAGCGGTTGTTCTGTGGCTTACAGTGTTGAAGTACCTCCAAAGTTTTAGGAACAAAAAGTGCCCTAGGTCTCAACTGCAAATTAGAAAGGGATGAAAATATCTGCTCCTCAAAGTGCTTCAATTATTGAGATCATTAAACTACTGGGGTGCGTCTGAGTTTCCATGATCCTTTGTGGCACAGTTCCTGCTCCGAAGGCTTTCCTTGGAGCAGGACCAGCCTGTACAGCATACACGGTGGTAAGTCCGAAGGGACGATTCTGACCACGTGGTTCAGGATGAAGGAGGGGAGCGATGAGGCTCCTTTACCTGCCTCTGGCACTCAGGGAGCAGAGACACACACTAGCCCAGCTGTGTCCCCACAGATGGCTGTGGTGGCCCCCTCTCCCACTGCCGTTGAAAGGGGAAGGTCTCCTTCCCCCATTGCTCCTCTCTCCAAATGCTTTTTCCTGCAATAGCCCATGCGTGGCCAAGCTCTGCTTTCTTGCTCATCTGCCCCTTTATCAGCTATTTTCATCCAAAGTGGGGGCAAAAAATGATCCGTCCTTTCCCAAACAGATATTTCCTGCTAAATCAGTGAGTCAACCCGGCTCCTGAAACGCTGAGACTCTGCATCCAAGAAGAGGTGGGGGAAAGCATCTGCTGTTCTCCTCAGTGGCCAGTCTGGCCCAAACCACGACAGCAATACCCAGAGATGAAAGGTCTTGTGAAGGCACAAGCAAAGGAATCATGTAATTTGGAGAAGAGGCGGGTGCTCTCAACACTTACAAATGGACAGCTGAACATTTTTCTTTCCCTTTTTCAATACATCTTTTCCCATGCAGCAGTTGGCTGCGTTATAAAATTAGTGCAGTACTGATCTGTAAGTGGTTGCAAAGACACCTTAAGGAATTTTAGATAAAGTCATGGAGGACTGCCCTGCACCTTCAGGAGTCTGGCTGTCGGTGTCTGAGAACCAGCATGTGCTTTTCTGATGTGTGTTTTCACACTGCTGGTGATCTTATTGACAAGGGGAACTTAGGCAGCAACAGCAAGACGAACAAAAATCAAACTTCCTACAGAATTTTCCCTTGCCACAGCAAAAAACCTGACTATATATGACTCGCAGCTACTGACATTTGGAGTCCATCATCCCTAAAGTGTAGTGGTCCCTGCTGAAGCAGTAAACTCCATGGGTTGTCACGACCTGGCTACTAGTGCATCTGGCAAGCGTGCCGTCAAGCACCCTGTCAAGCACCAGGCTAAAAGCAGCAGCAATCAAGGCGACAGGATGATCAAATAATTTCTATTGTGCATTTCATTCTGATTATCATTTTTATCTTTGGTTTTGTAAAAGAACTTTTAAGGAGACAGTGGGGAAACTGGTGGAAGTCAAAACCATGTTGCAGGGCGGGGCTGCACAGACAGTGGCTGTGAACCCAAATTTTGTCCAGTGTGTGTGCAACAGACAGTGGCTGGATTAAGTAATGCAACCAAAAAAAAAAAAAATTGGGTTTTTTTCCCCAAAAATAAACAGTGAAGTTCTCAATTTGTTATTTATGTGTTTCATAGCTTCAGCTGTTCTCTGGCAGTGTTGCTAATTGATGAGGTCCACCAAAGTTTACCATGAAGATGATTTTCCTTGTAAAATTCCAGAAGTGAGCTATTCATTCCTGGTTACTCAACATCCAGTTCCCCAAGCAAGAAACAGAGGTTTTAAATCATCAGTGGCACACTGGGACTTCAGAGAAATTAAGCTAAGCAGTTTTTTAACACTCCTCAGTCGCCAAATGAGTTTGCATAAAATGCATACCAATAATGAATGCTTTCATAGACTCATCCATCACTGCAAACAGGGATTGAATTCATCTGTTAATTTATTTCCAATGAATAGTCCAATCTGTTCAGAACAAAAAGAAGGACTCACTACGCTGTTTTTCTCAGCCATTAAGTATTTCCCCTTTCCATCCACCACAACTCACTGAGACCTGCGATGCCATCAAAACCACCAAGACAGAACCAACTCCACCAGCAGTCATGTTGCTAACGCACAGCTCGGCATCAAGGTTGTAGCTCTCCTGTATGTTTTCCCAAATCCAATTGGAAGTTGTAGCGTACTTTATAAGCTGCAGACAGAATATTTAAATTCAAAATATTTTTTTTAAAGTTTCATCTTTTGAAATGGCAATTGGTGATATTCAAGCCACATGTTAGCCACTTGTTTTGAGGATAAAGGGTGTACCTTAGTACAAACCTTTCTCTGTTTCTTGAAAAAACAACAATAAAACACCCTTTGCCTTTTATCCACATCTGGCTGCAGCAAAAACAGTGACCCATGGAATTCAAAATTTCATACTTCACTGCTGCAGGCAAAGTCCAGAGGTTATTCTTGCTGCGTTTGTGAAAGATGTAGCGCGGTCAGAAGGAGAAGTGCTTATTGAAAAAACACACGGGGTTTCTGTTTCCAAAAATTATGGAATTAGCCAGTGATAAGAGACTTTTTAATGCCCTCTAGCCATTCATGGGACTTAATAGCGAACGGCTCAGTTAATTGCAAGACAAGAGTAAACAGTCCATGTCGGATCTTATGCATGGAGAATGCCACCACCACAGCTCAGCCGATCTGTGTTGCAGAAGCAGTATGTCTCCAACGGTCTGCAATTCCAAGGATACTGTTAGACATAAATAACAAAATAATAGCAACCTTGAATTTAACCTTACGCTAAAGATGTTGTAATACCATAATGGCTCAAGCTTCCTGCAAATTCAAGGAGGGAAGGAGTTATCAGAAGGAGGATGGTGAATTTAAGCCGTTTACTCAATAGTAGATCCATAGATCACCCTTCTGCATTCCTTAAAGACCATGAACTTAAATTTGGTCTGAATTGAGAAACTGTGAGTCATACTCAAATCCATGTTCATCAAAGCTCTTACTTTGTCAGACAAAGCAACCTGCTATAGTTACTATAAACCCTACTTGTGAGAGGTATGAGTCCAAAGACCACCATTATTATTCTATCATCCCTCTAACTCATTACTGGAGGCGCCCAAACACATCACTCATGTTGCTGTCCTCTGGTGAAATGGGTTCCTCGTATATAAAGTTAGGCATTTTTGCAGATGAGAAAATACAGTTGGGTGAACACAACTCTGTGGGAATAGAGATGTGAAAAGCCTCTGTCAGCCTCACCATTCCCAGATGAGTTTTCCCCTATGTAGGATATAGACGGATGATGGAGTGGTAAGGTAGGCAGCTGTCCTTTGCTGCAGTGGGATTCAGGATCACGTCCTGTGGGAGAGGTTGTGCTCCAGGAGCAGTGAGAATAATGCTAGCACAGGGTAATCCTCCCACCTTCAGCAGGTGGGGAGCCTCCTCTGCTCAGGTGCTCTGGACCATCTAGGAGAAAGGCTATTGCAACGTGACTGATACCAGCAATTCTGTACGGTGATGAGCCTTCTGCGCAGGCGGGGGCAGGCCAGGACACATATTTCTGCACAATAAATGCAGATATTTGGAGACAGTTGTAACCAAACCTCTCTTCTGTTTATTTTCTACTACTTGTGTGGGAAGAGGCAGCAAAACATGGGCAGTGGCCATGAGCAATGACGTGGCTCTCAGGACAACCCTGCCACTGTGGTAGGGACCCTGCACAGAGATGGCAGCTGATGTTGGGACACAGCAGCACAATGGCAGAGGACAAGTTGCTGCCCAACATGAGCGGGTCCACGCTGGGCTTTTCCCCAGAGTAGCCACTGCAAGATCAGCATGCTGCTCCTTCGAAGTGAAATGTCTGATTCCCAAATCTGGTTTTGGCTGGCATGCAAATCCCATCATCTTTCATGTGTGTGTGGGGCGGGGGGGGGATGACTTTACAACTTTAATGATTGCAGAAAGATATTCATCTGCCAGTAGGACCTTTAGGAAGCACATTTCCTTCTGCCTTGCATGTGATTCTGAAAAACATTTGGTTGACATCTTTCTTTGAAGCTTCCCAGTCATCCTACGTATCTACAAAACCCGAACAGCAAACCATTGACAGAACCACGGTTTCACAATATTTTGATTAGGGAACAACTCATCCTCTCTGCTTTGATGCTTCCCTGCCTGTGTTTCGTGGAGACAGGATTTCAAAACTGAGAAGGCCATTGGACCTTGTCCATTTAAAGGGACAATGCTTCTTCTTTGTGGCCTGAGTTCAGGAAAACACCCTGAAAGCAAGGTATGAAGCAGGTATTTAAATGCTTTCCTTTCTTGGTACAGACTTAAGGCTGTTTAAGTCCTTTCCTGTCATCACCATAAAGTCTCAGCGCATGCCCTAAGAACTACATTGAATATATTTCAAATAGACACAGAATAAGCACAATATCTTCATGCTAGCATTTATGTGCTTACCAAACATTATGCACTACAATAACCTTTGTAATTCAAACAGTGACAAATGAAACAAAATAGCATACCGGATTAAAAAACATTTTGCACATACAGTGTCATTGGCCATTCCTATTAGAAGGAAGGTCTGAGTAACCAACTCCCTATTATTTCTTTTAAACCCCAAGCCAAGTAATACACTGTATCATATTAGTCATATGGGAGCTATAGTAGAAGTATTTCTTTCCATTTGGATTGCCTAAGAGTTAACCTAGGAGAAAGACAGAGCATACTGATGACACCAAGCCCATGTAGATAAATATCATATGCTTTCCAACTCCATCACATTTGGTTTGTATCAGCAGTGCTAAATTCCTCCATAATTCCCAAAATTACATTCCAACTGGTTGACATCCACATTAGCTGGATGTTAATCCAGTTAAAAATAAATGCAAATTTTGAAAAGAAAATGAACTCATACGTGCTTGGAAAACAAACTATTCCCAGTTTGCTCTCTTTTGGGAGACATCAGCAGTCTTTCTTCCCCGTTCCTTTCAAGATCATTTGAGAGGGGTGCCTGAATAAAGTATTTTAAAACAGAAGACCAAGTGAAAATGCAAGAGGGAAAATGACTCATCAGCTTCTCTGAAGGTCACCTTCATCCTCACCTCCAAACCACGTCCTGTGGTTTGCATAGCAAGCCAAGGGCAATGGCCTTGCCACCCATCAGGGTCTCTATCGCACGCACTATGTGGATTCCCAGCTGCGCCGCCGCAGCTACAGCGTCGTTCCAGTTGCAGAGAAATGTGTTTAACGAGAAAAGCTTTCCCGGTGCATTGCCACCATTTCTATAAAGAAATGTAATCAAACTGGTATTCTTCCCTTTCCCCCCAAGATCTGCTGGCCCATCCATTCAGCCATACTCTGTTTTTAGGGTTATCTATACTAGCACCATCTGGTGAGTCCCAGAGATATTACAGGCTTATTAAGAAAGTCTTAAACTGAGAGAGGAAGCACCAGAGCTACGGGGGGATTCGCTCCCGTGTGGTGTCCAAGAAGAAGCTCCTGGGGATGACAGATGAGCCTGGTCCGTGCAGCACTTGCCCCCCAGCCTTATTTACTTGCCCAGTTTGCTCCCCAAAGCTCCCAGGCTTCCCATGCCATAACGCACAGTGGCATTTCCATAAGCCTGCAAGGGGGCTGGCCCATGCTGGGTCGGATTCTGTGTCCCTGATTACAAGGGCTTTAATGTCCATTTCCCCACTCCTTTGATCCTGTCCATGGCATGCAGAAGAAAGGAAAATCTGGCTTTTGTCTGAAGCACATTTAACCCCGCTGCCCAGAAATGGGACCTTGTCAGTCAGTGGATTTCATGGGTGGATGCATGAGATCACAACAGTCTTCAGTTCATTAAAAATAAAAGGCCTTCCTAGCTCTTGCTTTAGATCTATTAGGAAATTAATGCATTTAATGTCAGACCTTAACGGCAACAGAACACGGTATTATTACTTTTATAAGACAAATACAAGCAGTAGCTAAATAGCCCATCAGCTCCCAAGCCGAGGTGGATTTCAGACGAGCTCCTGTTGCCCAGCTGGTATGAAATCCCCGATAATAGACCACAGATGATACCACTGCAGCCAGGGGTCGAGCAGGCGTGCTGCTAAATTGCTCTGCAAACAGCAACCTGGACGTTGGGATCGCATGTCCTCGTCTCCAGCTGGGATTTTCAGAGGGGTTTGATGTTGGGAGCAAAGCCTGGCCACTTCTTTTTTGGTTTTAGTTTGGTTTGGTTTTTTTTCTCACTTTATAGACTTCCAGAATCCAGCCTGAATTCAAAACTTCTCTAGGCTCTTCTTCTTTATAGAAATGAAGCATTTGTCAGAGAAATGCATGTGTCCACATCTCTGTTTAAAGCAGACACCGATCAAAGTTTGAGCTATACTGGGATAGTTTCCCAGTAAACCAGTGATGTTGTTGAGTTGGGGGCTGGCATGTTCAAATGTGGTCCTCCAAAAACCTCCTCTGGCACTTGTTACGGGGTGTCTGCAGCACGGCATCCCCTCCTGAGAAGGAATTGTGCCAGAAGCGGGAGGGAAGGGATAAAATTGAGCACTCTGAACTTTTAGTGGTGAGATTCAGGGGAAGAAAGACCGAATGTCCAGTATATTATCTGCTGCTCTTCCAGGACTGGTGTGTGCCTGGTTTGGGGGGTGACTAGAGCAAGCTGCCTTTAAAATACATCCATGGCATGGTGTTGGTCTTCCCTTATCCTGAGCCTATACTGTTGCATGATCTCACATATCCACTGCCACAGACATGAAGGGTGACGCTGATATCAAAACCGGAGGCAAAGCAATGACAGGCATATTTCTGGGGTTTAACCAATTTCCCATTTGAGTCCCACCAGGTTTGAAGAGCACCAGCATCTCTCCCAACACTTGGCAGTCCACTGCCGGTTCATGTTGTATTCAAATGGCCACAAATATAAAATAAAACCCTCAGCAGCAGCCAGAACCAAAAGTTATTTGCTTCCTCATGCCGGACCCACCACATGGCAAGGATGGAGTTACCCTGTGCTAAACTTTCTGCCAGTGTCAAGGTGTATGAGCAAACATTAAGACTAATGAAGTTCAACAAAGGCAAGTTTAGGGTGCTGCACCTGAAGAGGAATAGCCCCCTGCACCAGTACAGGTTAGGGACTGACCTGCTGGAAAGCAGCTCTGTGGAAAGGGACCTGGGAGTCCTGGTGGACAACAGGATGACCATGAGCCAGCAATGTGCCCTTGTGGCCCAGAGGGCCAATGGCATCCCAGGGAGCATCAAGAAGAGTGTGGCCAGCAGGTTGCGGGAGGTTATCCTCCCCCTCTCCTCTGCCCTGGTGAGGCTGCATCTGGAGTCCTGTGTCCAGTTCTGGGCTCCCCGTTTGAAGAAGGACAGGGAACTGCTGGAGAGGGTGCAGCAAAGGGCTACCAAGATGATTAGGGGACTGGAACATCTTTCTTATGAGGAAGGGCCAAGGAACTTGGGTCTTTTTAGTCTGGAGAAGAGAAGACTCAGAGGGGATCTCATCAATGCTTACAAATACTTAAAGGGAGGGTGCCGGGAGGATGGCACCAGTCTTTTTTCAGTGGTGCCCCGTGATAGGACAAGAGGTAATGGGCACAAACTTGAACATAGGAAGTTCCATCTGAACATGAGGAGGAACTTCTTTCCTTTGAGGGTGGCAGAGCACTGGCACAGGCTGCCCAGAGAGGTGGTGGAGTCTCCAACTCTGGAGACATTCAAAATGCATCTGGATGCCATCCTGTGCAACCTGCTGTAGGTGACACTTATCTGGCAGGGGGTTTGGACTAGATGATCTCCAGAGGTCACTTCCAACTCCCATGATTCTATGATTCTGTGAAACAGCTTGCTACCAGAAGGAAAACTGGGGAAAACCAGAAAAACCTCCATGGTTTGTCTGTAATAAACAGGCTGGAAGCAAGGGTCAAAAGCAGTCATGGCCAAGGCTGGAATAATCTCTGTAACAGATATCTGCCCATCTGAAATTTCCTGGCTTGATAGCTGCCTGCTGTGTGCACCAATGGGGAGTAAGCAGCTTCTTCCTTACTGGCTAGCTGATATAGTCATCTATCAGATAAAGAGAAACCCAGGTATATCTAGCAGCTGGAATTAAAAGACTGGCAGCCAGAAACTAGATGTGTTTTGAGCCATGAGTGTAATTATTCACTGGGGCTCTCCAAAGGGATGTGGTTGACTCTTCATCACTTGAAGACTTCCAACCAAAAATTGGGTGTCAGTCCCAGAGTGTCATTACAATCCTGCACACAGGCTCGACACAGCGCTGCAGGAGATGTAGACGGTGAAGAGCAATCCCTTGTGATCTTAAAATAGACGGCTTTAAGAGGGATCAGATCTCAGAGTTCATGTGTTGATAAGTCAGCATTGAATTAAGCTGGCATTCAAATCTTCCTAGTAAATCCACCAAGTGTTAACATTTATTGATGTTAATTAAGACACTGGATGTATGAGTGGGAAATGCTATGGTTATACAAGCAAAAATCAGCCTGGCACAATCCAACAGGCTTAAAAGGCACGATGCCTAATCCTTTGTGTCCTCCTACCTGCCGTGTCTGAATCGGGGTGAAAGCAAGGTGTCTGTCAGCTCGCATAGGTTTTTCGCTGACACAGAGACGGCATTGCATCTCCCCTCTACGCTTTAATTGCAAATAGCTAAAACATCTGATTCATACTTAGCCTAATTATATTAATCCTAAAACAAATAATCCCAGCTCTTATGTTGTCAGCATGTAATTTTGCTGTTATTTCGAAATCGCAGAAAATGGAGCTGGAAGGGAGCTCAGAAGGTCACACAGAGTGACTGGGTGCCAAAAGCTCTCTGAACCATCCCCATGAGGCGGAGGTGCCCCGTGTGGCCGCCTTCACAGCAAGCAGCAGTGGCAAACCCACAGCCTGCCCCCAAAATCCACGCCAGGGCATCCCTGCCTTTAACCTAAATCTCTTTTGCTACAGATTAAGCCTGTGATTTTGTTCCTCATTCTTTAGCGGACACAAAACCAGTTTATTAATTTCCTCTCTATTTAAATATTTGAGTTATAATATCATGTCTTCCCCCTCTGTCCTCCCTGCCGAGGACAGCGCAAGCTCGGTTCTTGCCATCTTCCTGCAGAATCATATTTTCTAGACCTCTCATTGTTCTCTGCTGAACTCTCTCTGGATCTTCCTTGAAATTTGGATCAGAAAAGCTGGACCGTTCACTGCAGCTGAGGCTTTGCCAGCCCCGAGCAGAGCAGAAGGGATACGCATCTGCGGGTGGCGGATAGACACGTATATGGCATATAAGACTCTGATTTACACACTCCAGAGCTCTTTCTGCATTTTGTACAAGTCATTTGGCATATTGGACTGTCTGTGTGGCATTTCTGGGACAATCATCCCAGTCTGTGGCCCAGCTCAGCCCTTTTCTGCAGCAGGCTCCCAGTTCCTTGCCCGCTCTCCCCACCTGTCCTAGGGAAGTGCCTTTTTCTGCACTAAATTGCATCCTTTTTATTTCAGGTGGAGCCTCACTTTGTCCAGATCATTTGGGGCTCTAGTCTTGTCCATGAAAGGGCTTACACCACCTCTTGCCTTGTCATCACCCAAGCATTGTTGTTTGAAATCATTCTAGGTACAAAGGAAATTTATTCTGTTTTGTTATTATTGTTGTTTTTTAATAAACCAACAAAGAGAAAACCCAAACAAACACCTTCTGGCTTTCCAAACCACCCCGCGTGCTGAATGTCGACATACCAATGACAAGGGTAGATTTTCTCAAAACTCATCCAGCACCTCCAGGCTTTGGCTTCCTCTGATGGAAACACTGGAAGAAATGGTTTTATTTATAGTAGTTCATTAT
This sequence comes from Burhinus oedicnemus, assembly GCA_008921705.1. Classification (NCBI taxonomy): domain Eukaryota; kingdom Metazoa; phylum Chordata; class Aves; order Charadriiformes; family Burhinidae; genus Burhinus; species Burhinus oedicnemus. Next base: position 4,075,063 of record VFFE01009212.1, on the reverse strand, counting down.
TTCCACTTTCTTTCCCAACTTTTACACACTCTGAAAAGTTTTGGACACATTATTTGGGAGACAACTCCAATCTAGTTTTTATTTTAACTAACTCTGTTTGCTGTTATTTACGTGCTGTGTTGAGCTAAGCTTAATACTGGTGTAGTGTGAAACTAGGAGAAACCCTAAAATGAACTGCAATGCCTGTATAGACATTTTTAATTTTAATTTAAACAACTCAGCAGTATGGAGCTGGCCAGACCTAGAGGTTTTCTCTGCTGTTTTTGGAGCTACCTCAAGTACAGGAGCAGTTTGGGTACAAGAAACAGTATTTTAGCTCAGATGAGTTGTTAAACTTCATGACCTGGGCTATTGCTGAATACCGCAGCATGGGTACCTCTACACAGCCCTGTCCTTTAAAGCTGTCTTACAGGGTTTGGGATTAATTTGGAGCATAGAGGGAGAGCAGGAGAGTTTGCAAGTGAAAGAAAATAGAGCCAACTATGACACTAGAAACACAACCAGCAAGTAAGTGTTTGGAGAATGAGATCTTTAAAAACAACTGCAGTGCTTTGGTCTCTGAATGATTAGTCCTGACAGTAGGAAAATGTGCCTTATTTCAAGCCTGGACTAACCCTGAGGACTTAGGGCTGTTGCAACAGGGCCCCATTCTCCCTTGGTGAACATCAGGATGAAGGAGGACTTCTCCACCGCTGGGAGAAACAAACCCCATGTGTACACAGAAAGACAATAGTCCTTGGCTAACACAGTGAAAACCACCCAAAACCCTGAGACTTTCCAAACCCTGATCAAACACCTCATGTACACTGCCAAAGAAGATCTCAAACCATCTGGGGCGCTGAATCAATTTTCTTTAGCTGTCCTGCAACCATGAGGGCACTAAGGTGGAGAAGAGCCTCACAGCAAGGGCAATCATTTCTGAACCTGCTTTTAAAATAAAATTGGATCTATTTATGAAAGGGATCATGTGAAGTGCCAGCATGCGATGGGCATTTCAGCCTTGTGATCCATCCACCAGGCAGAAGCAACGCTACAGCGGCAAGTGCTAAGAGAAAAGAGAAAAGTAAGGAAAAAAGTAAATCATATAATACTACACTTGTGAATCACCGCTACACTGTGGGAGTAAATACACAGAAGACTAAATGCATGTATTACACAGTCACAGAATCATAGAATCATAGAATGCTTTGGGTTGGAAGGGACCTTAAAGATCATCTAGTTCCAACCCCCCTGCCATGGGCAAGGACACCTCCCACTAGACCAGGTTGCTCAAAGCCCCATCCAGCCTGGCCTTGAACACCTCCAGGGATGGGGCCTCCACAGCTTCCCTGGGCAACATGTTCCAGTGCCTCACTACCCTCATAGTGAAAAATTTCTTCCTTATATCTAATGTAAATCTCCCCTCTTTCAGTTTAAAACCATTACCCCTCCTCCTATCACTACACCACCTGATAAAGCGTCCCTCCCCATCTTTCCTGTAGGCCCCCTTTAGGTACTTGGAAGCGGCTATAAGGTCTCCCTGGAGCCTTCTCTTCTCCAGGCTGAACAACCCCGACTCTCTCAGCCTGTCCTCATACCAGAGGTGCTCCAGCCCTCAGATCATCTTTGTTGCCCTCCTCTGGAGCTGCTCCAACAGGTCCATGTCCTTCTTACGTTGGGGGCCCCAGAGCTGGACGCAGTACTCCAGGTGGGCTCTCACCGGAGCAGAGTAGAGAGGCAGAATCAGTAAAGAGGCAGAATCAATATTGCAGTCAAAAGAAAAAAACTCTTCCAAAGCACAAGCTGATGGGCTACAGCTGAGCTTCGCAGAGCTGTGTCCTCTGTCTCTGCAGCACTGCATTGCGGCATGTACATCTCAGCACCTGTCATGTGTGTTATTCGCCCAAACTGGAGCAGATCTCAGCCGAACTGCCCTGCTTTCCTGGCTGCGTATGAGAACCAGCCAAAGCTTAACAGGCACTTACCATGGTTTTGATGTACAGTCGTAACCCAGGTCTGCCTGGTTTGCAAAGCTGAGTGAACTCCTAGCTGGACTGGGATGAGTCTCATGTTTCCCACCACCCAGCAATAGCACTAATCTGCTTTGAAAGCTTCGGTCTTTACCACCCGGAAAAATCCAGCCTTGTGATTTTATTTTTTCTCCCTTTGTACAATAATAGTATATCCCAGAGCTAAAAGCAATGTTTTTTTTCCAGGAAACAACAACAACAACAACAATCTTAATTGAATTAATCAATTCCATGTGCATATCTAAAAGGACATTCATCTCAGCAGCTAATTGATGTGCAGCTGAGTGAAACCTATTCCCGTCACAGCTGGCACAGCCTCCTGGGCTGGGGTTTCTCCTAGATGCTCCCTGTGCCTTAGACCCCATAAATGGTGCTGGGGCTTGTCACAGCTAAGAGAAAGGAGACTCTGAGTTCTGGAAACACATACGTGGGAGGGAATCCCTGTTGACCCATTCGAGTGCACAGTTCCTGAGTCCTCAGCTGCCTCAGCCCTGCCTGGGCTTCTCTGGATGGCAGAGCAGACAGCCAAGGTAAATGCAAATGCTAAGAGTAAAGCTGTGTTTTGGGATTCATCAATGTGAGATGCTTTTAGGGTGATGTGAAAAGCTGATTTATGCATGGAAGCATGCATAAGAGTAGAGATTACACCTGCAATTGTAACAGGTAGGAGAAAAATGCACGGCAAAGAGCCAAGATCAAGGAAAAAAATACCTCCCTGTGGTATATTATTGTGCAATTAGGTATGTGTGATAGGTAGCAGATGAGGATCTATCTTGCTGTGAAATGCTGTAGCAAAGAAACCCTAAAAGCCCCGTAAAATGATCCCATATGACAGTCCCTAAATTCCTAGACATGACCCATGTTTTGTCTTCAAAGACACATCTGTGGAGTGCACAAGACTTTTTTCCCCTGTCACCATGCTTGAAAAATCCCCACTCATGCTGCTGTATTAAGCCAGCCACGATGCATTCATCAGGAATGTGTTTGCGTGCCGTCTTCTTACACGGGAGAAAAGCATTTTTGGGAGGCCAGGAGCACAGCCTAGGACTGAACGTGGGATGAGAGCGTCCAATAACAGAAGGCACGAACCCACACTGCTCCACCACTAAATAATCTTCTGTACCGCTGGGGATTCACTTTTCCGCTAACCTCCCCCTAATTGATGCCGTTAGGCATTGCTCTAATTCCATGCCTTGCATCACAGTCTGAGCCTAAGCGTACTCCCACAGACATCGATGGCAAACCTGCCATTTATTTCAATAACAGCAGTATTGGGCCACAAATATCTGCCTTCACCTGACCTTCTACATGCAAAGGAGTGAAAGGGTCTCTGTCTCTGGTTTTGCTCTTCTCCTTCCCCTGCCAGAAGATGTAGGAGGCCCAAAAGGTTGCACCTGAAATGCCACCAAGAGCTGCTGCGTATGCCATGCATAGCCCTCAGCATGAAAAGTGCATAAAGGGCATTTTAAGAGAGGTATCATTTAATGAAAGTATAATCAAGGGTTTCCAAAATTAATAACATGGGAAAGGTTTTGCATGGACCCAGAAGCGTGCCACATTTTCCAGTGATGCACCTCCCATAAGCTACAGAAAACCAGCCCGAGCCCAAACTTTGCTGCCTCTGCTTTGATGTGGGTGATTGGTGTGTCCACAATTTCTCCCTTCTGCCCAAGCACTGCTGCACATTTACCACGGCAACCCAGCACTACCGAGTGGTAGAATTCACCGATCTCCCCTTTACTTCTCCCAATTATGTATTTTGAGGGATCTCACTGGCTTCAGGTGGCAGCAAGCGTGCTTGAGGCAGCAAGGGAAGAAGGTCGAAGCCCTGACCATGGTCTTCAGACACCCACCAGTCAGTTCCAAATCCAAACCACTTTGCTGTGACCTGATGCCCTGGTATATCAGTTTACAGTCTTCTCTTAGATTGTTTTTCAATTTTTATAAGTATTTGTAGGATTGAGTTTAATGAGTGAAACCACTCATTTTCGTAATTCTGGTCTTCCACTGGAGGCAATGGTGGGGTTTGCATGGCTGCAGCAAGATCCAAATTGTTCTTCCATTTGAAACACCATCATGAAATAATAAAGTGTCTTTGTTGAAAGAATAGAGTCCAACAATCTCCGCGAAGGCAGCTCGTTAGGGCCGACTTGCCTTTCTCAGCGGCATTGACACAGAGGAACTTGAGCGAAGTCAAATTGTTGTAAAATGGTGTGAATTCTGTGCGACTGTCAAACAAATTGAGTTCTGAAATGGGTGGTTTTCTTCTTCCCACAAATGACATTTTTCCTTCTCTAAAATCCCTTTCGTTAAATCCTCCCACTGAAACGTTCTTGGTGTTTAATGATAGATGTATCACGTGTTTAAAAGCATCTGATTTAGTTAAATTAGTTCTAGCGAGAATTAGCAAATTTATAATAAATATCTCAGTACTTTCCTGTTGAATGTAAATGAAACCAGGAGTGTCAGATTCTCTGTCCTGTCATAGTGGTAGAAAAAGGGAATAAACATAGTGAGAATCAGGCCCAAAGGTTTCTGATACATTTAAGATATTTTATGGCTAGATTTTCTTCTCACTTATAGTTTTCTCACCCCAGAAGCCAGGAGACAAACATCTTTATAAGAGAGAGGAGATCAAGCCTGGGTTAAAGAACCAGATGACATTTATTCCCAGTCTGGCAAGAGACCCCAGAGTATGTGGTAAAAAGTGTGAATAAAACGACACAGACCTCCTCACCAGAGACTAGTGAGTCTCTTTATTTACTCAGCTTATACGGTCCTTGTTATACACTCGGATGCATATGAGCAACAACAAAATTTTAAGCCTGTGCCACCTGGTTTGTTTAAGACTCTAACTACTTTTACACCCCGGGCATATTGAAAGGAGTGGAAACGCCTTCCCACAATGAAACCAACCCACCCACCAGTCCCCATCGGAGAGCCTTGGCCCCTCTTACCCTAACCTCGTTTCTTAATGAGCTCTCTCCTCTCTTTTAAGCACTCTACAGATGATGTTAAGGTACTGAATGGGCTTTACACAAATGACCAGATATATTTTCATAATTTCCTTGTGCTTTTTAGATGATACTTCCTATAGATCTACCATGGTATGAACAGAACTGGGGTTTTCCCAGGGTTTTTCTCCTTCCTTGAACACTTTTTCAACTGCATCAAGCATTTAAGTGAACCCATCTCCTCGTTCTCTTCCTCCTGTGCTCTGCATCTCTCCCAGTTTAGCACCATCCCATCATCTGTCCTCCCCGGATCTTTCTTTTCCAATGCCAAGACCTGGATCCTAACAATGATGTTATGCTGGAAAGATATTTGGCCTTTGAGAAATCTTATGGGATTTACAGGTTTTAAGTGAGCAAGGGAAAGGTACAATTATCAATAGCTATTATTTGTCAACCCTTTTATGCATCTACACTTTACTGCTTTGTGTTCTCTACATTTCTTCTGTCTTTCATGCCTCTAAACAAGGGAAGAGTCTTGATGACACACTCTTTTCTCAATCTGCTGTAGAGACTACTTTGCCTTGATGACTTACAGCAGTTGTGAGTTCTGGGGATTTGACCTGGACCAACTATTTCACTGCATGAGATATGTTTTTCTGACGATTTTTTTTAGCAGTCCCAGAAGCAATCCGAAACCCCAGGTCTGTCCGTGGACACTCTGTGTCTGCTTGGTCCTTGGTGTGACAGACATCATCTGCCCTCACAGCACATCCTATTGTGGCCTTTCTGGATCATACGATAGGACCAACAGGGCAAGGGGGGAGGTGAAAGTAGCCGGGCATGACCCATCTTGGTGTCTCCCATCCACACCATGGGAAAGTGTCTCCAGAAAATTAATTTTGCTGAACTCAGGAGTAAAATAATTTGATTGTGATTGTTCAGTGGAGTAACGTAGACCATGAATAAACGTGCCCGCAAGTTTCTTTTCAGGAGGTTGCACGTAACACGGTCAGGGTCAGGGTGAAGCTGGGAAAAACACCTCAGTTAAGCATTAGAGGAATTTGTGTTCACCAGCCCTCTTGGCCAGAAAAGAGATGATGTGAACCTTTTTGTTTCCACTTATCCCTCATTTACTAATCCAAAGTTTCTAACATTTGTCATATTCTGCTTTATTATTATGCATTCCCCTAAGCTTATAATGAACATGGTATGAGATATACATGGTGCAGCATATTATGAACAGCTCTGATTGACGGTGCCGTGCAGTGATGACAGCACTGTGTTTTGCTTTCATTTTTGGAGACTAAGTGGCTTACATGTGGTCCCGTTTAAAGGACGTCTGGGTGGCAGCTGCATTCTCCTATGTGCTTAGGAGAGGGAAATGAAGTTTTCAGTCCCGAAATACTGTAAAAAGGGGTTATGTAAAAAGGCTGGATGCAGCTATTGAAAGGGGGAAATATCCTCTCCAGACAATGTGACTTCCTCTTTACAAAATACAAATGTTTTGGACATTGCTCTGAAATGTCACGCAAGATTTTTGATGCTTTCCAGAGCAGTGTCCGGCTTGGGATCGGGATGATTTTTTGAGAGCGCTGCCCTCAGAGAAAGAGGCTGTACATCTGAAATCGTCATTCTGTTTCCCAAATTTTAGCCTCTTTAAACATGGAGACCTCATGTTGAGGGATGTTGAGCCTGTACCCATAGGAGCACCCTTCCAGCAATGGGGAGCCCATTGCCCTTGACTGGGAGGCAGCCATTTACATAGATACCCGTGATTTCTTTCTTCTCCATTTGGAGACACTTTGCAGTTTAAAAACAATGCAGCACTGAAAAAGATCAAACCCATAGACCTGATGTACAGTTAGGATGGGAAAAAGCAGTTCTACTTCTGAATGCAGGAGAAGGGATCAGTCCATTCAGTTTCTGGACACAAAGAGAGGAATGTCACTAGCGTGGTAAATGTTGTGAGCAGCCATGGCTGACCCATGAAACGCCTCTCTTTATCAGAGCCAACAGATATTTATTACTGTGTAAGGGTATCTCAAAGCCCACGTGGAAGCCAATGGTGAGAGCTATAAACACCCCCCGCAGCTCTTCCTACAGGCCATGGTTGAACAGGACCTGACAACGTAGATCTCCTCTCTTTTCTTGGGTGCTGACAAGCAGTATTTTTTCCCTTTTCCTCTTCTATGGCATGGACTGTCCCCACAGCTCAGCACTCATTTGCAGAGAGGAAGCCAAGGGCAATTGAGGAGCTCTTGTTGTGCTTTGGCACCAAACAGCAGAGCTGAGGAGCGAGTGAGTAAGCGAACGAGGCCTGCCAAGACAAAATGGTCACTTTAAGTGGAGTTGTGGCCTCCAGTGACAAAGTACAAGGAGGCTGCCAACAGAGGGCTGACCCAGCAAAATGTTAGTTTATTTATACAATTCAGCGTATGCCGAATGTGTGCACCGTACTATATTCCCTGAGGCAAGACGTAGAAGGAGCAAGGGGGAACCATGTGATGAAAATTATACTCTGTAAAACACACATGCTAGGGCTGCACATCTGAGATCTGGACACTGATTTCACAAAATCTCCCAAGGGACATCCAGAGGTCCCTACCTCCTGCTTGGGAATCAGAGGCTGACACCAGCGAGGGTCAATGCATATAGTATTTATTACATCTGGTACTCAGGGGGAAAATGGGCTGTCGGCACTCCTTACGTGGTCTGCCCATCCCTGGTGCTGGATGCGGACATGAACCACCAAGCTCCCTCCTGCACCCGCCACTGTCACTCAGGGCACCCATGGATGGACTGCACAAGGCTCTCCCTTGTGACGCCAAAGCTGAGCATCTCTGCTGAGTCTCTACCATCAAAGACCACTCATACCTGGGATAAATTCCTTCTCCTCTCAGCCACCTCTATCATGCAAAGGGGAGGAGATAGGGAAGGAGATTTGGTGTCTACGGTACAAAACCTGCACCAGTTTGGATCCTGCCTCTCACACATATAGAAGGATAAAACAGAACTATCTAATTTTCTGTGGTTTCTTTGAGATTTTTGTTTGCCTTGCTATTTTGCTTGTTGTTGGACTGGTTACTCTGATAAGCTGTGTCCGTGAAGCAGTTAAACTTGAGCCCTTGTCTTCAGCATGCACAAGTCACTGTTTGGATCATTTTCAGCGTGCTCCTTAGATAGTCAGAAAACACACAGCGTCCACATGAGATATATGTGCCTTTTTTTTTTTTTTTTTTTTCAGCACTAGAAGGCAGGCACAGAGAGGAGGAGACCTCTCTCAGGCTCCTTGCTTCTGTCTGCTCCCTAAACAACACATTAATCACCCGGACAATGTGACTGAACTCCAGACTGCTGCCTTCTGCCTTGAAAAATGCACTATCATTTCTGAAATATTAGTATCTGGGAATCACAGTCATTGCCGTTGTGTTCTTCTGAAATCTGACATAGTCCGGAGAATCTCTTAGCTTGAGAGCATTGACAGGGACCAAGGGTTTGTCTGAAGAATGTATAAAATCTTCTCCACTGATAAGCTGAGGAAGACTGCGGTACTCCATCCTCCACCACACCTAACCTGGATGAACCTTGTGTTATGTAATAGACAAGTCCTGGTTTTGTTCAAAGCAGCTATTTTTATTGTTTAAATTGACTTTTGACATTTTTCATCCTGACCCCATTACGTTTCTGCCCACACAACTATTAAAGGCTATCTAATTCCGCCCGAGGACTTGTGGGTTTCTCAAAGTGCATAAAATGTCAGGCTGAAATGAATGGTGAATGGTCCAAGCAGGGTATTAAGTTGTGTATGAAGAAAACGTCCTTCTCCTGACAAATGCCAGAACCAGCCTGGCAAGGTTATTGACAGAAAAATCAAACCGAAGCATGGACAGTCTTGCATGGGGGGGTCTCAGCCACAGTAAAACACTACAGGGATCAGTGAGAGGAGGAGAGGCATGGCCTCGGGGTGTCTCAAAAGACCTTGGTGGCCATGGGCTGGCTGCAGAATGGCCCAGCGGAGGGTAATCAGGGAACCTGTCCTCCTCACAGAAGGGACAAGAGGAGCAAAACTGAAAATGAATTTCAAAAACTGAGTTTGCATCCAGATCTCAGAAACAATAAACGGGGAAAAAAACCTCCTGCAAAAGCATTGCCTGGCTAAAGGTCTGCTGGGGTCAAGGAAAGAACATGTCTGTGTGGTGTTAGGGTGTCATATCTGGTGAGAAAGGAAAATAAGGTTGAAAAGAGAGAAGGAGAAAGCACAGGGGAAATCCGGACGCTGACATCATCTCTATGAGGTCCTGTTTGTTCCCCGGGGCTCTGTGTTCTAGATGATGGAGAAAGCCACGCAGCTCTCACCTTCCATCTACCAGGGCTGCAAGTCTTAATTTAAGATGGCAGCTAAAATTGCTTCCTCTGGACTGTGACAAACCCACTCAGCTCCAGGGCAGGAGACTGAGACGTTTTGCAACAAATGTCACTTACTTTGAGTGAAAGGCTGCTGGAGTAATAGGCAGCTGATTTAGCCTGTCACCTTTTTGCAGAAGCAAAGAGGAAGCCAAGAAAGAAAAAATACTAGTAACAACATGGTATCTAATAAAGGGAGGCAAAGGGAGGCAAATGGAAATGTTAAGTGGAAGCTACTGAATGGGCTTTGTCATCTTTGGGTATTGCGTCCTCCATGGATGTTCATGCGGCAAAGCATCTTGCCATGGTGCCAGGCAAGACTTGGATGAGCTGAGTCCTTGTGTCCTTTAGAAGTGGCACGGGACGTAACACCGCAATTCCCTGTGGTACATTGCAGCCTGAGTCACACCTTCCTCGTGGTGCCGGGGAGACAGCAAGGCGGCGTGCGAAGGGGAGCGTACCGTTCAGATACACAAACATACGCTCGGCTGCCGTGACAAGTCGACTGCATGACCCCGTCACGTCTGCCTCAATCAGTCTTCATTTGGCTTTGAACATCGATAGATGGCTCAGCAGGTTTTGATTAAGGCAATGCAATCAGGACTAGTGATGAGCTGTGGAAAATTCTTCCCCGTCACCCTTATCTCTTTATACTGAAACATCCAACAGGTTGGATGGGGCTTTGAGCAACGAGGTCTAGTGGGAGGTGTCCTTGCCCATGGCAGGGGAGTTGGATCTAGATGAGCTTTAAGGTCCCTTCCAACCTAAACCATTCTATGATTCTATGATTCTAAATGGCTGGCTGGGCATTGCTGATTTTCATGCTGCCG